>PVLD010015823.1:0-47115 GCA_004027595.1 Dinomys branickii
CAGGTGGCCAGCGAGCGCCCTGCGCCTCTCTGTGCTTGGTGCTGAGTCCGGTGTGGAGGGCCTCAGGCTCTGGGCTGCAGCTTTCCTCTATGCTCTAAAACACATTTCTTTCCCATAGACAGCAGGGCAGTGTATCAGGCCTCCATTCACCCCGAACTTGTAATAAAATGCCAAGATCCATCAGAAACTGCCATTAAGGCTGCCGGTAATGAATTACATCATATTGTTGGCAAGCATTTTGGCTCTTTTTATCAAATTTTGGAAATATTTATTAAATTTGGGGAAATTTCATCCCTTGTTTTCTCAAATGTTTTTCTGCTTCTCTGATTCCCGGGGGCTGCAATTCCATGTGTGTTAGACCAGTAGTTAGTTCTGTACCAGTTTTAGTTATGTCTTTTGCTACTGAGACAGTGTACCTGGCGCCCAGACTGAAAGGAGGGAAGGGTTCGTTAGCTCGCAATTTCAGTAGTCGGTGGGCTCCCAGGCAGGTGGCATCGCAGAGAGCAGCAGGTCTTGGAGGTGGAGGATGGCAAGGAAAACGAGAGAGGAAAGGAGACTCTTTCTGTCCCTCATGTTGGATGCAGGCTTCCCATCCTTAGAGCAAGGGTAGCGGTCGCACCCTGAGACCGTGAATCATTGCACGTTCTAGATTCAGCCCCTGCTGAGAAGCCTGCCCCCGCCAGCTGCATGAGGCCTGGGGGGACATCCAGACACAAACCATGATAGCATATTACTAAGGCTTTTTCTTCTTTCTTTTCCCCTCCTACTTTTTTCACTCAGTGCTTCATTATCAGTGCAGTCAAATGCCATACCTTCAGCTTTTCTAGTCTTTATTCTAGTCGAATCTGACTAGAATAACAGTACCTTGTCAGGTACTGTTTGCTTGGGTTTTTGTTTGCTTCTCTGCTGGGAATTGAACTGAGCATGCACCCTACCCCTGAGCTAGACCTCAGCTGCTGCTTTGTTACCCCTTCTTGATGTCGTTGTGCTTGCCTTTAAATCTGGGAGCACGGTTGTGACAGCTGTCAATGCGTGCGGGTGCTGTCACTGGCACTGTTTCTATCCTGCAGCTGTGGCCTGGCTTCCAGATAGTCACAGAAGGCTTTTGCCTATGGTTGCACTGCTGACTTTGGGTGAGTCTGCTCATTATCGTTTCTCACACTGCGATTGCTCAGCATCAAGTGCCTGAGTTTTGCTGTACTTCTTTGAAGAGTGCTGGCCTTTGTTTTAGCATTCAGGCAGTTTAGTAAGAATGACCTCAGTCCTTCCTGGGCTTGTTGTTCAGCTTTGCTAGAGCAGGATTAGAAAAGCCTGCATTCGGGGGACCCTGCAGCCCATGTACCAAGGCATGGTCCTTTGGTCTGTAGTGAGTGGCTAAGTTTCTTGATAAGGATATTCTCCCTGCACGCTGAGCACTGAGGGGTCTGCCTGTGCTGTGTGACCTGTGGGGATTACCAAGCTTATAGTTCCCTGGTTGGTCTTGCCCTGGCATGGGAAGTGTTACTCCACATGTGCATGGCGCTGTCCTTCACAGGCCCCTATGCAGTGTGCTGGGCTTTTTGTCCATGTAACACCTTCCTTTCCTGAATTCCTGCCTGCACATCCAGGCCTCTAGCCTCTCCCAACTTCTGTCTCCATTTTTCCAGCACAGAAAGAACCCTGAGCTGTTTCGGTTTCTCCTCCTTTTCCCCTGTTATCCAGTCACCACAAGCAGAAAGCCTGCGTGGTGGAGAGCCTGCCACAGGCGTCCCTTCCTCTGGTCACAGACTGTGCTGCTGCTGTCAGTGCTGAAAGTGCTTGTGGCTGAGCGTTCTTTTGTCCTGTTTCCCCGTTCGGTTTTCCAGTCCTTTATGGCTGGTGATTAAGTGTACTTCATGTTACTCCAGCAGGGCTAGAAGTGGAAGTCAAATGAACCAGTTTTAATTTCCCCAAAGTCATTGCTTGAAATCAGACGCCATGAAGGATTGCTTACAGTAAACCTTAGGTGTAAATAAAGTTGACTAGGCTCATTCTCAGCTTTGTGAACAAAGCAGAATTCATGGGGCCACATACTTTTGTTGGGGGTAGAAGGACATTTCTGTCATAACTCCTTAGTTTCTTTATTCTTAAGAAATTAAGTGTTATTCTGTCAGTGACCTTTACCTAGGACAGATTTGATTCAGTAAGAAATGAAAATCCAAATTTATTTATTATAATGATTAAAATTTGGATGAAATAGACTTAGAAGAAATGCACACATATGTGCATTGTAAAGGATTTGTAGGGAATACAAAAATCAAATCAAATTGGTTTCAGAGGTGTTCCCACGGAAACCCAGCTGTCCTCCAAAACCTTGGTGACTGAGCACCCACAGTGAGAAATCACAGAACTCCCAGTGCCATAGGGTTCTCTGGCAGCTCTGAACTATCTTAACATTCCCCACTGTGGGGAAATCATACAAAATGACTTCATCATTAACATACTGTAAAAGGTTTCAGCTGAAGGAATCTTTTGGAATTGATTTACTGTTTTCATTTATAATTATTTAAGTAATTTTTCTGTCATATGATTATTTCAGTTAAAATGCTGATGGATTTAACATGAAAGAAGCTTATTTTATTTCTGATTATGGGTTTTAAAAAGGATAATTATTCTTTTAAGTCAGTGAAAAGGCAGTATTCCTTCATTAATTTGGAGCAGGGAGCTAGGGAATGATCTTTATGAAGGCATACTTTGTGAGACCTATTTGTACACTGTATGTGTACATAGACTGTGTAGAATATATGTGGGTGGGGGAAGAGTGTATATGTACAAGAAGTATATATACATATATACATGGGAAGAGTACCTATACACAAATAGAGTATATATGCATGGATACAATGTGTACGTATAGTATAGTGTACATGGATGGGAGGAGTGTATATGTATAGGGAGGGTATAAGTGGTACCTCAGTTCATGAACTTGATTCTTTCCATGATCCTAGTTGCAAACCAAGTTGGATAAGAATCAAATCAAATTCAGTGATTAGGTTCAGTGTTGTTACGGGGAAATCTGATTTGGTTCTCATCCAGTTTGGTTTGTGACTGGAGTGTGCAGACAATTGAATCTGTGAACTGAGGCACCACTGTGTATGTATGGGAAGCGTGTGTGTACCTTGGGGGAGTGTACATGGATGGAAAGAGTGTGCATGAGTGGAGTGTGCATGTGTGAGTAGACTATAGAAGCATGGGAAGAATGTATGTACACACATGTATAGGAAGTGAGCCAAGCCACAAGAGCTGTGTTCAAATAGATTTTTATTGTTGATTCAAACTTATATTTGTAATGTTTTATTTTTTGCTCTTTTAGCATGGAGATACAAAACTCCCCACAGGGTGGCATTTGTTGAAAAATTGACCAAGCTTGTTTTAAGCCAGCTGCCTAACTTCTGGAAACTCTGGATTTCCTATGTCAATGGGAGCCTTTTCAGCGAGGTATGTGTACAAATTGGACTGGATGGAGCCACATTGCTACATTTCTGGTGTTGAAAAATCTTAGATTTTGAGGTGATTTTTAAAATCTTAGAGGCCCAAACACCTCTAACCATTGTCATGTATTTTAAAGTGAGTTAAAAGATTTTTAAGGCCCTAATTCATAGTATCTGTGTGATATTGAGCAATTTCCTTTGTTGCTTTGGTACCCGGTGTTCTTACCTATGAGGAGAGTAGTATAAGGGTACCTTTCTCAGGAAGTACCTAGAAGGAATAAATAAAACAATAGCTGAAGAGAGAGAGAGAGGGAGAGAGAGAGAGAGAGAGAGAGAGAGAGAGAGAGAGAGAGAGAGAGAGAGAGAGAGAGAGAATGTAGTATTTTTAAGGATTCAGAATCAAGTACAGTGCTACTCAGGCCAAATTGCAAATGAAATTTTCCTGTGATAGACTATGAATAAATGATGAAATAAGGAAAGAATGCTGACAGCTCTTGCACAGGTCTGAAGTCATCCATAGAAAGTAGAATTCTTCAGTGGGCAGGAATTGAAAGATCATGTAATCAGCGCACCATCTCGGCCTCCACAAGCGCTGATAAGGCTTCACATTTTCATGCGTCCTCAGTGGCTTCACTATGATGTCCACATTGCCAGTGTGCTCCACTTTACAGTAGCGTCAAAGGATACGTATCCTGTACATCGGAGCTGCCCGTTTCCCAGGCTAGCGGCGCAGTGCTGTAACCTTCTCTTGTGCTGCTGGGCTGCGGCAGGGTGGTCCCATGCAGTGTTCTGTGGTGCTGAGGGACCATGGCCTGCAGGCCATATGTGCCCCACCTCTTCCCCCTCGGGTTTCCTGCCAGTGATGAACCCTCAGGACACAGCCCCTGTGCAGGTCGAGGAGCATCAGTGGTTGGCAGTGTGGGGCTGGCTTCCACGTGCCCCCACATCTCCCACCGAGTGTGCCAGAGCCTCTTGAGCCCTCTTGTCTGGCTGCTGTTGGTCCACCTGAAGGGTGGCACTGTTTTGTCTGCTTGGCCCTGGGGGAGGCGCGGGTCTTCCTGAAGGCAAAGACGACTTCTTGTGTCTTTAAGCCTTGGCAACACAGCTAGTGGACACTGGCAGAAATCGAATTTGTTGTTTTGTGTGAAGACACGGTCTTTGTGTAAGACCCCTCCTGCTCAGGACAAGTAATGAGGTATCTGGGAGCTCCAGAGTCACCAGGGCTCCTTTACCGTGCACGTCAATCCATGCTGGTAGGAAAGACATGGAACTATGCTGTGAAGCACAGGCCAGGGGATGCAGGAAGTAGCAGAAGCAAAGTGCTGCAAGCATCTGGCAGATGAGGGGTCTGTTCTTGTTTAAAATCAGATTTATTCCAGGGTGAGGCGGGGCTCAGTGGAAGAGCCTTTGTCTAGCACTCATGAGGGCTCCGAACTGAGGAAAGAAAGATCTAGTGTTTGAAATCTTTTTGCCTGTCACATAATAGGTGTTCAAGGAACAAAGTTGAATCGAAAAATATTCAACTGGTGTACTGGAGTAGAACTGAGTGAAGTCAGGGTAGGCCCTGGGAAATGGAGTTGAAGCCATGTCGTTCTTTCCAGCTAAGTGTTGCTGCTTCTCATTTGGATCCCTTCCTAGAGGCGATCCACTCCAGGTGGACGGCAGTTGCTTTAAGTCTTTTTAGTCAAAACTCCTAAGAGTGTTTGATCTGGGATATCCTAGTGAAAAAGGAATGTATTTTCCTTCCTTCTAGGTTGTACCTAGTTATGTTAAAAATATATAAATGAAATATTCCATTGTAGATAAAAAATAAATGACCCATTTTAGGTCTCATGGACAATAATGCTGTTAAAATGAAAAAAGCAGTTTAAAATATTCTACTGAGGGGGAGATGCCTGTCCTATTTCTACCAACTTATGTTTGTAATCTTTTCTTCAAAGTTTATGATAATAATTATTACATATAATTCATGATGCAGGTCTAGGCATGCTTTAAGGTTATTTATCCTCTACTGAAAAGCTCAAAAGACATGGGAGGGAAGGAAGTAGCAGAGGGTGGAAGAGTTGAAAGTGTACCTCTTATTGCAAGCCTATAATTAAAACCCAGAAACATAATTAAAATAATGTTGAGAAGAGCTCTGGACTTTTTGGTAGCTGATACTTAATTTCGTACAGAAGAGCTTTCAGTAAACACAAATTACTTAACATTTCTCCTGATAGAACCATCTTGTATTATTAACTGTCTGTCCGTTAAAGAATTGAATGAAATTTCCAACAGTTTAAAAAATAGTCAGTTCTTTAAACCAGCAAGGACCATGTAAAGTAACCTGTGAATCAAAATAGTGAAATCTAGCCGTTGGTTTTACCACAAAAGAGTTTTGGTCTGTGTGTGCAGGAAAGAGTTAAGGTTTTTAGTTAACGAAATGGTTAATAATAAAGATCTCACCTTTAGATATGACATAAATATTAGTACATTTTTAAATAGAAATCTTTAAACATCCAAATCATTTTTAAACATTACAAATCAACATTTTAAAAAGTTGTATGACTCATGTAAATGAAAATGTACCATTGTTTGGGAAATTGTAGGGCAAACCTTAGGTAATTTTTTCATGTCGGTGATGTTTAACTCCTCACCCAATGAAAATGGCAAGTAATTTTTTCATTAACAAGTGCAGGGAGCATACTATGCACCTCACTTTCCCCCACCCACTTTGCCTGTTTTGGAAACAGCCGTCTTGAACTGTATAAAATTAATGTCCAGTAGGTGTCATCATACTTTCATGAGCAGCCTATTCTGTACACAAAATTGTTCTGACAAAACCTTAGGTTTCAGAAACAGACACACAAGCGCACATACATACACACATACCCCTACACACAAACCCTCCCTCCCCATACAGTGTTCAGCTGTTGTATTTTGGAGGATACAGTAGAGAAGACACCCTGTGACAGTCCAGACATAGACAGTCACACACTGGCACATCCCTACTCTGTAGTGCATCCCACAGTTCTCCAGAGCAAGCAGCTTGCTCTAGAGAAACAGAGGTAAACTTGTGCCTGAGGAGATGCATGTGCACAAACTGGCCCGCATGTTCACAGAACCTGCCAAGTCCCCAGTCAGTGAGTCTGCGTGGTGAGATGCGAGGCCTGCTAGCCTAAGTTCCAGTCTGATGCCAGCAAGCTCACGGTACAAGAGGAGCAGATGTTCTAGTGCAGGTACAAAGGCAGGTAGAGTGGAACCAAACCCGACGTCCCCACGTGGAGGTCTTCAGACAGAAGAGTTTCCTCTTAGTCAAGAAGAATGGCTGCCTGGTGTTCTGCTCAGGCCTTCGGTTGATGGGATGAGGTCCACCACAGTTGGGAGCACCATCCAGTTTAGTCAGCCTTCTGATGTCAGTGAACAGTCACGCAGCAGCATGCACATGAGACCCAGGGTAATGTTTGTCCAGATGTCCAGGTGGCCTGTAGCCACGTCACATTGACACACAAAAGCAGCCATGCCAAAGCCCCTGAAGCTTTAGCAATCCAGTTCCAGTGTCCTAGGTGTCTCCAGGCAGTCCATTAGGTGCTGGGCAACTCAGCAGCACCCATTTCACACCCAGTGACTCTGAGCCTTCTCATAGACGCTAGGATCTCTGCTCTTCTCTGTTGATGGGTGCACACCTCAAGGGAGCTGAGTCTGGTGGGCTTTTCATAGGCTGTACAGCGGGGCTTCTTTCAGGCCAGTCTGTGGCATTGGGACCCAGGACTTCTGACATATCTATAACAGCCCTGAATTCAGGGCACTGTGCTTTGTGAAATATGCTGTGGAAGGTCCTAAGGACCGTAAGCCTGGGTGACTGTCCATTCACCAACATTTTGAATACCCCCAAGTCCCCGTGTGCCAGCTACTGATTCTTTCCCTTTTTTTTTTTAAGAGCAGAATATATTTATTGAGGGAAATAAAGCTTCTGTCCAAGAGAGGGACAGAAGGGGGACCCAAGTGGGTTGCCCCCTGAGTCTCTCCCTCTCATACATTCACAATATATAGATACATGTGTACTCATACATAGCGTAGGCATTGTAAATGCATGTGTATGCATACATGCATGTTTGTGTGTAATACACTGTGTATACCCGTATTATACATATATCCATAGGCATGCTTACTATACATGCATAAATATATTCTAAAATACAGATATTATTGGGAAGATAATACGGCTGGAAGGGGCAGAGGTACTCTGCCCCCCTAGAAGCAATACCAAAATAGACTTTTAAAAAGTCATCCCGAAGCTGGGCATGGTGCTACATGCCTGTAAACCCACCACTTGGGAGGCTGAGACAGGAGGATTGCCTTGAGTTTGAGGTCAGCTTGGGCTAAAAAGTGAATTCAAGGCCAGTCTGACCTGTATAGTGAGACCTGACTCAAAAAGGCAACAAGGTCATGAGTTCAATTCCTGGTACCACACAGAAAAAGTCATCCTGAATTCAGAGAGCTCTGAAAGGAACAGGTATGGCCCTGCAGTAAAGAATATCCTCAGTGACTGGAGGGGGCAGAAGGCTCTGTGGATAAGATTTTAGCTGCCACCTGGCACAGGAAAAGGAAGCAGCCATATCAGGTGCATGCACAAGTGAAAAACAGTAAAAAACCAACTGCACACCAACTGCTAGATTATACATTATATGAGTGTTTGTAGATGTGTATATGTGTACATGTATATGCATACACTGAACATTACTTGTATTTTAAGTTAAAATATGAAATCAGTATCATCTCATTTGTAATGTGACCAGTCTTAAATTGAAAGGTATTTTGACATGTTCTTAATTTTATATATGTGAGGGTTTTGATTTTTTTTTTGTTTTGTTTTGAGATAGGTTCTAGGCTGGTCTTGAATTCATTATGGAGCTCAGGCTGGCCTCGAACTCACAGCAATCCTCCTACCTCAACTGCCCAAGTGCTGAGAAGACAGGCGTATGCCACCATGCCCAGTGAGGGTTTTAATTTTAAGGGATAACTTTTCATTATGTCAGTGAAGTGTCAGATTTGTACATAGTATAATTTTGTAATTGCTTCTTTAGAAAGTTCCCTAAGTTTGACCTTATGTGGTATTTTATATAGTATTTACTTAAAAGCTAACTGAAATCCAGTTAAATAGATTTCTCTTTTAATCAATATAGTGTTCCACAAATTAGAGGAATGGGAAATGTGAGCTATATTTGTAAACAAAAAATTTATTCATACAGTATATTCTCTTTTAAAATTATTTGTAAGACGCCTAAAAGAAGAGCATTGATTCCTAATTTTAAATAATAAAATGACATCTATAATACTTCTTCTAAGTGTTTACCAAGGGGATGCATGGGTACTGTAGGGTCACTCTACACTAACTCAGAGTTGTATTGCTTCTGTGCTGGTCATAAGGAATTGGTAAGAGTGTATGAGGGGATGCATTGTGCTTAAGCATATGGGATTATTGATGGAAACAGCACGTGGGAAATTTGTCTGGAGAATTAGTAGTTCCAACTTAATTCTTGGGCTCCCTTATGGGAATTATATTGAAAGGTTTTAGAAGGGTAAATGACTTCTTGTTAGAATAAGGAATATTTTCTAATTAACCTATAATCAAAAACTTCTGTTATTTCTTAAGTATTCCATTTACTCAGGTTATATTTCCTGTTCTCAGGGCAACTGCTGATGCATTTCTCATTTTTCTGGATTATTTCTATAAGACTGCTAATACATTTTATTTTACTTTTTAACTTTTCAGACTGCTGAGAAGTCAGGGCAGATGGAAAGATCAAAGAATGTAAGGCAGAGGCAAAGTGATTTCAAGGTGAGTGAGGGAAGGGTGCGCAGTCCCCTCAGGCAGGGTGACCCGTCCAAAATGACAAGAAGAGGCAAAGCCTTCACCTGCCAGCTCGATGGCCCTGAGTTTGGCTCTACTGTCCTTTTGCAGAAGATGATTCAGGAAATCATGCAGGCCCTGGTGAAGCTGCTGCGTGGCGCCCTGCTGCCCCTCAGCATGCGGGAGGCTGAGGCCCGGCAGTACGGGGGCTGGGAGGTGAGGGCCGAGCTCTCAGGCCAGTGGCTCACGCATGTCATCCAAACCGTGCGGTGAGTTCTCGGGAGCATTGCTCCTTTTGCCTGGGGTGGGAGGCACACCCAGCACGGGACATACTGTTTAATACAGGCCAAAAGAAGAAATACTCCTTCCTGCTCCCTGTTTGAGGCCCCCGCCACTTCTCATGGGTCACCTGGTAGCACAGCTCCTGCACATCCTGGTGTGGAGGTCATGTGTATGCAGCTTCTCACCACTCTCGGTATCACCGTCATAGTTGCATCTGTCCTTGCCGTGGTCTCCTGCACACTCGGGATGGAAGCAATGGCTCCCGTCTGCTTACTTGGCGTCTTGGGCTTGCATTCCAGGCTCACTTACGAGTCTCTGACTGCTCTCGAGATCCCTAACGACGTGTTGCAGGCCGTCCAGGACCTCATTCTGGACCTGCGTGTCCGCTGTGTGATGGTCACCTTGCAGCACACGGCAGAAGGTGAGTGAGGAGCCTCACCACCTCCCCGGCCTCCAGTTCTTTAAAAACGAGAGGAAACTAGTCTTCTGGGAATTTAAGTGTTTAGTGCCTTTTGTTTGTATGTACTCACCAGAAGATTTTTTCAATACTGTTTTTTTACATCCTCCAGAAGAAACGATAACAAGTTGAGATACAAGACAGTGTGGACATTAAAATGGATACACTTGAAAATATTTAAAAATATTTCAATATGTAAGAAAATGTAGAATATAAAATGTATATAAATTATGTACCCATTTAAAAATATGTATGTTTTAAAAATCTTAATTTAGAAAAATCATTCTAAAGTTAGAAGAAAGACCAATAGCAGTGGTTCTCTGGAGCTAGAAATTATAGATGCTTCTCATTTTCTTTATACTTTTTAAACTTTTAAGGATTTCCTCCATGAATAATAAGCAGTAGTTCCCTTTATAGAGCACCTTGTTGGGTATTAAATATTTCCAAAGACAACCAAGAATATCGTTAGAAATGGCACACACAGTTTCTGTCTGCCACCAGGCTGCTTCTGAGAGACTGTCGAGTGGCTGTAGACTTGCTGGTTTATGCGCTGTGTACATGGGAAGTGGCGGGGTTCCAGTGAGAGCTAAGCCTCGAGGTGCTGTGCTCTGGGCAGTGGTTTCTCTTCAGCTGCCTGAAAGTCATCTGGTCATGGGCAAGATTCTGGGAGAGGCTTTAAACAGAACCCCAGGCATCACCCAGACATTCTAGGGGGAGGCACCGCAGGGCTGTTTTGAGCCTGTCTAGCATTACGAAGAACCCTGAGTAAGTGCTGTAGCCTCAAGTTGTCACTAAGCCTTGTCTGCAATTCTCAAATTGGACGACGCAATAAAAATTTTTATTTTCATTACTGTTTTATTAGAAAAATTCAGTGAATGATACATATTTAAATTCTCAATGGACCAAAATTATATTCTTATCCCTACATTCACCAATTTTTTATAAACCTGTATAAAATAATTAAAAACTATAACCTGTATAGATTTTTTGTCTCTGTAAAGTACAGTGAGATAATGGTAATAAAAAGTACTGGTTTGTTTTCCTTGTAGAAATAAAACGATTAGCTGAAAAAGAGGACTGGATTGTCGATAATGAAGGGCTGACTTCCCTCGTAAGTTAAAATTCGTCTTATTAGTATTTGAAGCTCGAAGCCCATGACTTGTTATATTCATGAGGCATATCTGCTTTGCGCATTGGAGCCTGTAAGTAGTTTCTATAGATTAAAAACAGAAGCTTCTTGAAGTTTCTCTCCTCAGAGTCTTTTTTGTTTAATCACCAGTATTTGAAAATTAGTGAAAACAGTGGATTTCTTTTCAGTTATGCTTAATTCCATACTGCTCAGCAACTTGAAATTCTTAGAAAAGCCTGGAAGGAATACTGTTGCTGACCCCCGAGATGAAATAAGGCAGACAGAACCAAGTGGCTCTGCAGATGCATCGAAAGCTCGTGGCAGCTGAGCCTCAGATCCCTTACAGAGCCACCACCTTTTTAGTTTTCATGATTTCTGCTGTTTCCACCCTGGCTGATAGCCCCCCAGCAATCCCAAGGAGACTGTGTTGGTAAGATTGGCCCTGACTGTACAGGTCCACGGTTCCCTTTTTCCCTCTTGCTAGCCTGCCAGGCCTCTCCCTTTTCTCTCTGGGACCCTGTGCGCTGGTCACTGAAGACCACCCATCTGCCAGGCAAAGGTCAGGCTCTGTCTGGGGAGCCAACACTGACCACTGTACCCACACAAAGTGGCCAGAATCCACCTGTGTGTCCATATCCTCAGCTACAGAGGCAGGGAGTACAGATCGGAGCAGTTGGAGAAGGTGGTGTTTCCTCTTTCTGCTTGTCTGTAGCAAGAAGGGCTAAAACGTTCTGGGGAGAGAACTTCTAGTTCCTGCCTAGAAAAGGAAGCAAGAATAAAATGTTTCGGCCCAAACAGGGATGGCCCGGGCTGTCAGGGAGCAGAGCGCCCACCTGGTTGCTCTTGTTCTCTGTGGACTTCTCTACCTTCTTGGGGGTGAGGGTGCTGCTTCTCCCTCCTCGGTTCAAGGCTCTCCTGACTGTAAATGTATGCAGATGCAAGCTGCTTTAAGTGGTGGTATAGGTTAGAAAAGAGTTTTTGTAAATCCAGTTATGCTGTAAATGTGTTAAGAAAGATTATTATTTTTAATAAATCTATTAATGTATTTTAAAGCATTTTTTAAAAGTTTGATCGGGTCTGTTCTGTTAGTCACTGTTACTGGTGTTTATATGAAAACCCTGCGAGAGCTGACTCACTCTCCTTTCAAGTCTTTATAGAAAGGTGTGTAGCACCCAGTGGGGCAGCGCTTGAAATGCATGCAAAGACAGCATGTAGGACGTTGCAACTTCTTCTAAGGATTACATATTGACATTTTAAAATCTGGATATATTGCATTAAGTAAATTATATTAACATTTCTTACTTGTTAGTGTAGTTTACTGGAAGAACTAAAGTCACATCTGTGGCCATGCATATGGCTCCCCTCGCACCCCTGCTGGGGTACTGGCTGTCAGAGCATGTGCTGGGCCCCTGGGTCAGCCTGTCCCGAGCAGCCTGTGCCCCCCAACCCCTTCCCCTCATTCAGATGCAGGAGCCCAGCACTTCCCTGCCAGGGTCCTGGGTTAGTATTAAATGAGATACTGTGGATTTAAGGCACTTTGTAAACTGCAAATCCTTGGACAAATTTGCAGGACTTTTATTTTTTAAATTAATATTCATAATGTCTGGAGTCCGTGACTGTTTCAGGTTATATAATTCCTAACTACATTTTCAAAGCTCTTTTGTACAACTCTATTGTGATTGTCATAGTGAGCTTGAAAGACAGGCGAAAGGGGTGATTGGACCATTATCCACTGAGTAATATGCCCCAAATGAGATGAACATGAGCAGATCAGACATCAAGTCAACTTAGCACCTGGTGCCTGACACTTGCTGCAGTGTAGCTTTCAGCATGTTCCATTTGAGAAAATGGTCTCTGTTGTCAAGGTTTTGTATTTCTTTAAAACTAAAAACACTGGCTATAAACTCAGTACTAGGACATAAAATAGATCCTGACTCTCTGTCTCTCTTCAGAACTGCGCTCCTGGCGCATATGGTGGCCTAATCCCAGCGCTGCAGGTTTTGCCTCTGGCAGGGTGGCCCAGAGGGTCACACAAAAGCTTGCTGTGGTCTGCTTCCAACACAGAAGGGCAGAATGACTCCCTTAGTGCCACTGTAACAGGAAGTAACTAGTTTCCCCATACCCATGCTGCATGCGGGCCCCATAAGCACATGCAGGGAAGGGAGGAAGGGAATAGGGAAAGAAGGGAGAGGAAGGAAGGGAGGGAGGGAGGGAGGGAGGGAGGGAAGGAAGGAGGGAAGAAAGAACTAGAGCCTTGGGCTCGTGAGTGAACAACCACTGTTCCCTGCATTGGGAGCTAGGCAGGACATACTGGAGTTGAGTGTCCCCCATGAAAGGCGCTGACACAGTGGCCTCGAAAGTGCCAACTTGGTTCTCCTGGCTGTTCATACCTGCCTCTCTCAGGAGAATAGGTGAGCCAACGCACAGCACACAGTCAAGACTCCAGCTTTGAGTAACTCGACCTGGTGTGTGTGAGGGTCTGAGACCCTGAACAGGGCTACATCGCACTGTAGCCTCCAATTTACATTTCCTTGCCTTTCCACAGTGCCGATGCCACGTGCTCCCTTCCTTTCCCATAGCTGGGACAGGAACCCCTTCTTGAGGTGCCACTAAACCATGGTCTCTGGTTAGGGCTTCACTACATTCTTCCTAAGCAGCTCATTTGAAAGCATCCTGTTTTCTTCTCAGGTTGAAACGATCTCTGCTTTTTTCGTTTTGGATAATTCTGAGAATTTCTTCTTTCAGAAGAACTGGAATGATTTGTGATAACTTTTTATAGTCAGCCAAGTCGGATGATTCACTGACAGCACAGAGATAGTACTATTTCCTAGCTTTCCTTCCAGAGCAAAGGCAGAGAGTTTTGAGACTGCCATCTATCCCCAGTTTAACTGAAACTGCCCCCTGAGCTGTTGAGGATTCCCTGTCCATTTGTTTATTACTGTAGATGTAGACAGTAAGGCAGTCTCGCTCAGATCTTAGCAGAAGACATCTGAGTGCACATACGGGGTGAATGCATGTTGAACCTGCCCTGGTAGGCTCTTGTACATATGCCCGATATTAACAATTATTGTTGTTCTGACCCCTTTATGCTTTTGAGCCTGCCACAGTAGGTAGGTCAGATGAATAAGGTCAGCCATCTAACAGACCTTTTTTAAGTTGGGTCTGCATGGAGGGCCTTGTGCATGGTGGATGTTAGCAAACACTTTGGCTCTGTAAATGCCTTTTGTGCAGTGTGTCTCATCCTGTACTCCCTGCCTCTCCTTGTTTGTACTTTGGCTTTTAAATATTCTTTGTGGTGCTTTCTGGTGGTTTCAAAGTGCAGTTATAAAAATACGGTCAAACTGAGGCCCTATTTCCACTTTCATTAAGTCAGGGCTCTTTTCTAAAAAATAAACTTGTCTCTATCCATCTATACGCATGAATGCGTTTGCATACATATATACTGATGGATATATGCATTACCAGTTCCTTTCTTGTGTTAGTTCTTTTTTCCCCCAAAGAATCTTTGAAGGATTGTGATGTGCTGTGACTGTTGAGGAGAGAGAGGCTCTGCAGCCGAGCTTTGGAACTTGGGTCCCTCCTGGCTATGGCCTCATGTGAGCCCCGCCCCATCCCTGGCCCTGGCCCTGGCCCTGGCCCTGGCCCCAGCCCCAACCCCAGTTGCATGGGCTTGCACTCAGCTTTGTGACATCCTGGCCTCCTCCTCTGCCCTCAGCAGTGCTGTGCCACTGTCCTCCTGAGCAGCTTGCACCTTGCCCTGTTGGTGGGGGGCAGTTGCTTTTATGCCGCCAGGTAGGTCCCTGGTCTCGGGGACCCTCTGACCATGCTGATTAGGGTGGATCGACCCTCACCAGTACACTTCTCTCTGAGTTCTATGTGTTTGTTTCATGATGCTTTGTTTAATTTTCTGCTGCAACTTTATTTCTGTGCTTTTTTAAAAGCTGATTTGATGTGACTTACATGATTGTATCTTCTGACTGGGAAAATACTTGATGAAAATTCCTTGTTACTCATTTTTGAGTCTCTGTCACCTACAGTAAAACCTTCACAAGGTGCTAGGTATCATCTAGGCTTAGCTTGAGCTGCCATTGTTTGGACACATTTTTAGGGTTAATTTTTTTGGCTCAATTCATATAGAAAATGACTGTAATGGCCCATTTGACTTAAAGATCTTGTACCTCCTCCATGTTGTTATTAGTAACATTAGATTTTGGTGAACACTGTTGGAGATGTGGAACATCTAGGTGGGCGACCTCATTCGTCCCAGCATGTACCCGGGAGGCAGTGTTTGAAAGATAAGCTTGTTGTACTGGGTCCTTATCATGTTGTTATTTACCTCTTAGGTCAGTAGAATTTTAAAGAAGATGTTTAGTTATATTTTAGTCTATTTTAGTGAACTAGATATACTTTAGTCTTAAGAGCCCCGTGCTTTTGAAATATGAAGTGCAAAGTATATGGCAGGTCTAAAAGTCTGTAATCTGGTCATTATGGGTAAGATGATTTGTGGTCCTTTCTGTAAGCCTGGAAGATGGAGGGTTTTAGACACTGTCCATTTGGTTAGATCTCTCTCAACAGCCAGTGCGCGCCTGGGAATTTAAGATGGGTATTTTCTCTTCTTCAGCCGTGCCAGTTTGAACAGTGCATCGTGCACTCGCTGCAGTCACTGAAAGGGGTTTTGGAGTGCAAGCCCGGAGAAGCCAGTGTGAGTTTCTATCCCAGATTGCCCCATAATCCTTCCTTGGAACCACCTTTGCAGTCATCGCTGGACAAGAGTTTTGTAACCTTACTACCCATAGATCCCATTTAGGGTAACAATATGGGCAGGGCCCCTGGAGCCCTTTGGGGCCAGCAGTTTGTATATAGTGGAGAACACTGACCGGTGTTGAACATCAGCCTGCTCTTGCCGAGCCAGAGACCGCTGTGAGGCCGCCCATGGCTCCAGCAGTTTTCTATTTTATTTCTAACTCCAGGAGCAAAATGTTTGGTTTTATTAGCAAAGTTAAAAAATCCTATTCAAAATTCTTCCTCATAGGTCTTTCAGCAACCTAAAACACAGGAGGAAGTTTGCCAGCTCAGCATGAGCATCATGCAGGTAAGACGGGGCAGCAGCACTGTGCACAGCCTGAAGTTCAGAGTTTACCTGTCAGCCTCCTCCTGTGTACAAAATGTATGAAGTATGGGCTCTTGTTAGCCTTACCTGTAATAGCGTTGGGAAGGCGGGGCGGTGCAGGTAATGTAGCATTTAACCCCCGCTTGTTTAACGTTGCCCAGGTATCTCATGTGCGCTGCGCCTCCCTTCTTTGTGTTTCTGTGGTGTTCCCGTTAGATCACAAAGTAAAGTAAAGGGTAATTTTTTGTTTCTGTTTTATTTAAAGTATCTTTTTTTAGTGAGGACCAGTGCTTTCTGGATATTTAAAGATGCACGTGTTAGTAGATAAAGAAAAAAATTTTTTCTAATATTCAAGAATATATATATATATATATATATATTTTTTTTTTTTTTTTTTGTACTGGGGATGAATCCAGAACCTTCAGCTGAGCTACATCCCACCCCTTTTTTATTCTTAAATTTTTAATTTTATTTTATTTTACTTTTGAGACAGGGTCTCACTGAGTTGTCCAGCCTGGGTTCAAGCTTGTGATCCTCCTCCCTCAGTTTTCCAGACAGCCAGGTTACAGATAAGCACCACCACACCTGGCTAAGAACCTAGTAATTAATCAGAATGTAAATGCTCTTGATTTGTGTTGCTTGTATAGCATATATGGTTGAGATATATGTTTCTACAACTTACATATTATATAAGTACTTTATGTAAAATAATTTTTGATGTCCCAATGGATTAGTAACTGAGCATCCGTGTTAGTGGAACTTTTCATTTTTGACTTAGGTTTTTATATACTGCCTGGAACAATTGAGCACCAAGCCTGATGCAGATATAGATACAACACAGTGAGTAATAATCTCATTGATGTGTTTAAGAGAATTTAAAGTGCACAATCAAGTTATATATTTGGTTTTATGCCCTAAAACATCTAGTGGGAGAGCCAGCTTGCACATGTTAAAGTCATAGTTTTATATACTTGACCTATGTTCTTTTCATAATTTCTTAATCTTCTGCACTTAAGCTTACGAGAGATATGTTGAGCAAGCTGAACACGTAACTGGTTCACTCATTTCCAGAAGGGTGGGCCGTACCAACAGTGAAGCGCACAACTGAGGCGCCCGCCCTCAAGGCTCGCTTGCCGACTCTGGCATTAGGAGTGGCAGGTGCCCCGGGGGGGAGATAGGGCGAGGGAGGAGCCCCGTCCGGGTCAGGCGTTGCGGTGTGCGCACCTGGGGCGTTCCGACCGGGGCTCTGTAACCGTGACAGGGGCAGCAGCGAAAAATGTTTGCTTACTTTTTAGTCCAGCTTTTCTTAATGATACTTGGCGTGTGTAACTTCACTCTGCTTAACATTTGGTGTGACACAGATAACACCGTATGAAATAAATGCCTCTTAAATTTTTTTTTTCTTTTGGTACCGGGAATTGAACTTACAACCTCACAATTGCCAGGCAGGTGTTGTGCTGCTAAGCGATATCCCTGGCCCCTCTCTTAAATCTTTCATGGACAGCTTGTAGATGGTTTTATTTTTGTGCTTTTAATTTTATTTTTTATTTTTGATGCTTTTATTTTTTATTTTATTTTTATTTTTGGAAACAATACTGTTTCCTAGTATTGGTTTTTGCTTTTTAGTATATAAAACTGTAACCTCTCTAGAAACCCAATAAGGTTTTAATTCTTTTTGGTTTAGATTTGATTCTGCATGTTTGGGTTATTAATCTACCAGAATTTGGATTGTTAATCAGAACTTTGATATTAATTAAGTCTTTTTCTTGTTGCTTTGTTACAATTTCTGTTCCAGACATTACTGATTTCTGTTGTGTGCTGCAGTGTTTCTGAGCTTTAATTCTGTTCACGCAAGTGTGTGTTACAGAGCTCTGCTATTTCAGTATTTTTTAGATTGCCGCCTTTTTGCTACCTCTACATTTGAAATATTATGTTATTCTTTATGAATTAGAAAGTTAGTCAAGTTTAAAGAAATAAGCCATGTTGGAGTGTTGATCACGACTCATATATCTGTGAATTAGTGGGTTTATCGCCCACACCCAGCCCCCAGTTTTTTTGTCTCTAGTCACTTGTGGGTTATCACCTCATTCCCTAAGCCGCCTGTGTGAGGGTGTTTTATGAAAGTGTGCTTGGAAAAGTCCCTGGGATTCTGATAGGGAAAAATATGTTAATTATTTGACATTTTCCCCTTGGGTGATTTGTTTTTAAACTATATTAAGACAGTTTTAAAGAGACAAAAAAGCATACATATGTCATGTATGGCCCAGTTAATAGTCCATACTGCCTTTGTTGAACTATACTTGTTCAACATGAAAACTTACAGAAACTTATTTGACTTTTATCAGAATGTTTTAACATCATATATATATATATATACATATATATATATAAACATATATATATATATATATAGCTCACTGTGTTTTAAACTTTACTGCTTTAACTGAATTCTTCTCTGCGCAGCCTCTCTGTAGATGTCTCTTCTCCTGATTTGTTTGGAAGCATCCATGAAGACTTCAGTTTGACTTCTGTAAGTGAGATCTCAGAGAGTGATGCGTGTTGCTGTCGCTGCTCAGGGACTGTTCCATGACTTGGGTACCTCCACCTCCCTGCCGTGACACATGGTGTGGAGGCGGCCTTGTCCAGGGCAGTGTTGTTGTGCTATGTGGAACTTCGGTAAGCACCAGTGATAGGTGCTGCACACCTATAGCTCCCATTCCAGAGTCACGCTCAGCCCATCTGTGCAGGGCCTTGGCCCCGGGTGTCTCTGTTGCCTGGCGCTGGGATGTCGCTCTGCAGGGAGGGAGGCAAAGGGCGTGGCGTTGCCCTTGTGCCTGCCTCGTCAGCCGTAGGAGCTGTCTGCTTCTGCTGTGTTCCTGTGAGTTCCCCTCTGTGTGTCAGTGTAGGCTCCACAGCCAGAACAGTCAGAGCACCACACAGCCACACATACACACTTCAGGGGTGTGTGTACACATGCATTTTATATGCAGACTTTATATGTGTAATTTGTTTTTATTTTGTATATATACACTTCATTTTTGTATGTTTTGTTTATATTCATTGTGTATGCATATGTACATATGTATATTTTTAACATATACATGTATTTAGGGATGATTTACATACATTTATTACCATGTTTATAAATTTAGCTATTGAGAAAAACTCAGACTTCCTTAAAGAAAATACTTTCTTCATGATGCATTGTGAGTATAAATTGTTAAAACCTGAAGTGTGAGCTAAGTTTCCTGCCCTATGTTACTTGCAGTTATTATGTTTATCACTATGAATTCCTAAATAATAAGTGGTTTGGTATATTAAGAAAAATACAGCTTAGTAAAAGTAGTTAAAGACATTATTCTAGGTTTACTTACTTGTATCACTGGTAGAGAATAATGCCATTCACTGTGATAACCTCTTCTAAAGAAACCATAAATACTCAGTTAGGGGCCAGGCTTGTGGAATCAGTGACACTTTGGTGGTAACGGTATCTGCTGGGTGAGTGGATGTACTTGTCTGGATCCCAGCTGGGAAACCACACAGGGTTCTCAGTCAGCTGTACATATGTGTCAGTAAGAGGCCTTTAGTACATGAGAACACTAAGAAGAATACTAGCTGTTCTGTCCAACCCAGCTTGTGGCTGGAGTCCCCCTGAAGCATATGGCAGGGGAGTCCTGGCAAGGTGTTGCCCCAGCTCTCCTGAGATGGGGCCAGTTGGGACTCCACAGAAAGTAGCACTGAACACCAGGCTGATGAGTCCAAAGCATCTGGGGGGTGTGTGTCCTGAGGACCTGTGGTGCTTTCTCTCTATGAACGGTGGCCTGCTGGATGAAGCTGCTTGCAGAGACAGCCTATGTGCCAAGGTCCAGATTCTGGGATGCTCATGCACACAGCTGGCCTCTGCCAGCTCTGCAACAGCAGCCCAGGCAGCATGCGCAGTGCCAAGGTCAGGGACTGAACTGGAGCTGGTCCGGCCCTATGTGGAGGGGCTAGGGTCCTACACTCACACAGTGAGTGAAGGGGAGCCTGCTATTAGACATAAGAATGGGGGTACCAGTAGTTTGGGGATGGCTAGGCACAGAGGCCTTGGTGCATTCTGAAGAGGAAATCCCAGTAGAGCAGAATTCCTGGGAGAGATGATAGAGAACCTCCCAAAGGAGTGCCAAGCAGCTGGGCTGAGAAGGACCAGCGTGACAGGCAAGGGCTGGACTGTAGGCACCACAAGTGACTGACCTCGAAGGGCAGAGTTGTGAGAATGAGGGAGGCCACCCTGTGGGCTTGTGCAAGCCTTTTCCTGGGATGCAGATGGGAAGACTATTAAGCCAAGGCTGAGGGAAAGCTCCTTTGAAGTGGAGAAAGACCCTCACCTGTAAGCACTGTGCCTTTTCCCTGGCTCTCAGAACCAGCCCAACTCAACTGGGAGCACTGCTCCGGGATACGGAGGAGCAGCTGTGTGCCAGGCTGACGGGCTTCTGAAACCTGCTAAGCATTTGTCGTGCCCCTGCCGTGCGGGTCCTGCCTGAGCCTGGCCTGAGCCTGCCCTGTTCCTCATCCAGGGGAGGGAGGAGCATGGGGCCTCTATGCCACAGCACCCCAAGGACACTCTCTGGCCCTGCTCTCAGTGGCCCTGAAGCTGTTTACAACCTCTGCTTGCCACAACACCTGGCTGCTGTCCCACTTCACTCTGAAAGTTTTCCTCTGTCAGCAAGTGCAGATCCTGCTTCCTAAAGATGCCTCACCAGATCCAGCCCACTTCCCTCCAGCTGAGATCTCATGCTCTATGTCACCCAGGAGGGCAGCAGCTAGGGGAAGGCAGAGATCCAGGTTGGAGAGAGCAGGTGCCCCTTCCATGTGACTGTGGTGTGTCAGCATGCATGTCCTGGACCACAGCGAAGTCACACAGCATGCATTTTCTTCATCTGCAATGCTGTGTTCAGGCAGTGATCGCCACCTGAGGTGGTAATCAGCTTTCGATTAATCACCTGGGTTTAGCATTTGTGATGTTCACTCGTTCTTCCACTTCTATCTTAGCTCATCGGTTAGGCTTGACCAAAAACACACTGAGAGTGAGGCTCGAGAGCACTCCAGTGGTTTCTGTTTTGAAAAGAATCCTGTGCATTTCAGGGTTACATGGAGACACTAAATCAGATCTTCTCTGCCAGCAGGCTTGGTCTACCAGGTAAGGAGGGCTGACTTTGGAAGGAAAAAGGAATTCTCTGAGAAACAAGTCGAGGTCTTTGAGGAATGCGGTACTTTTGTGTCGCTGATGGGAAGTCTGTGTACTTGCGTTAAAAAGGACTGCCTGATGATGAAACACTGGGTTTTGGACCAGAGGGAAAATAGGCCTTGCCACTCCAGCTGTGCACCGGCCGATTTGCACATTGGCTCCCTGCTCTCTCGGGCGTCTTTCCTGCCCTTTACTCACTCACCTCACTGTGGAGAAGGGGCACTGTCCATATTACTCTATTGGCTTTGCTTTGTATTCTGTGTCTCATCCACAGATTAATTCAGGGCTGCTGGCAACCTTCGACTCCTTTAGAGTTACAGGACTTTGATGACCTTTTGTTTGTAATTGTTAACCAAAAAGGGCAGAGACTGGGCTGTACTCTCCCCTAAATAAAGATAGGGACATCCTAAGTAAAGAAGGGTAAGTCTTGGGACATTTGACTTAACACTGAGCTCAGTTAAAATTGAGCTAAATTATTGGGAAATTACTGGAAGATGTAGGATTTGCTTGTCAATGGAGTTCAAAGACTCCAGTTCTTTGGTCCAGATGTACCTGAAAGAACAGGAATGTGTTTGTTTCCTCATTTTCTGAACTGAACTACTTTCTTGTGGGTTATTTAAAATCTGTACAGAAAGAATAAGCCGAGCATGGGTGAGAACTTTTCCTGGAAAGTGGCTTAACCTTAGTTTTAATCAAGGGTCTGAGTAAAGGCCCTGGATGAGTCACAGCTGTTCCAGAGAATGCTGCTGGGGCGGCCGAGCTCAGAACCCATGCCTAGGCAGGCCGCGGCAGTAGCAGCAAGAGCAGCAGCCATTCTTGGAATTTTATTTACAAAAATAGTTCTTTTGAACTGTAAAAGGGTATGGTATTCAACAGCCTTGGGGGCTGATCATTCTTAAGTTAGGCAGACAGAAGCCTGGCAAGCGTAGCAGCAAGTGGGACTCTGCCTTCTCTGTGGCTACCCAGCCACTTCCTGTGCTGAGCCCTGGCCTCGGGGACCCTCACTCCCTGGGGGAAAGAAGCTGTTTCTACAGCCAGAACATTCTGGAAGGCCTGGTGTTTTGGCAGACACATTAAACATATTAATATGGAAGGTCATTCTCTTCCAAGTTAAGCTTCTAATAATTTCTACACTTTCTGCAATTGTTACTTAAAATAGCCACTTTCGTAGTCTCCTTGTGTACATAAAATATTAAAGGAAACATTATTGGATCCTTTTGTTTTCTGGTGCTGGGGATGGAGCCTTACGCATGCCAGGCAAGTGCTGTGCTGTGGAGCTGCAGCTCGGCCCCTGTTTGATTCTTTGGTGTCTTATGTGAAAACGAACACTGGAAATGTGGAATCTGTTTATGTTTCTGTTTGTGTTAGGAAAGAAGCAGTAAAGAGAAGCCAAGCAGTAAATACTGATGTTAAAGATCAGAAGATTATAATTGAACTGAATAATCGATAGCGCTTGCCATTTGTTACTGTAAATGTATTTTCTGAACACTTGTTTTGCTTTCAGGAACAGCGACTTCTTATAGTCCTGAGCAACTGCTGCTATCTAGAACGTCGCACCTTCCTGAATATAGCAGAATATTTTGAAAAGCACAACTTCCAGGGAATAGAAAAGATGACCCAAGTGAGTAAGTTCTTCTAAGTAACTGCACGGGTGGTGGTTCCACTGGCCTAGCCGTTCACCCCCCTTAGCATCCAGGCTGTTTGGCCGAGCGTGTGTGGGGGCCGCTTTCCCATGCTCCTTTCCTCTCCTGTCCCCAGCACACGCTGACTCTCCCTGATCCTTCATCTCGAGCCTCACCTCCGCAGCTCACCCTCCCTGCACTTCTCCAGTGAGTGCTCCTTCGAGGTTAGAGCTGGTATATTCTCCTCCAAGCTATCTGGGGCTTGGGGAATAAAGTCCAGTCTGAAGCCCAGATCCTGAGAAATCAAATTTGACTCCTTTTAGGTTCAAGCTTTACACATAGCCACCCATAACCCTGCAGGGCTGCTGAGAGCTTGAGATAAACCTCCTCCTACTGCCCCTCATCTCTCCCTCCCTTCCTTCCCACGTGACGACAGCAGTGCTTTTGCTATACTTAGGCATGTGCACACACACGCACACACACATGCTCAGCTCACAGCAGCTACAAGATGCTTGGAAATGTACCTGAAAATTACATACTCTCCACACTCTGGTCACTGGATATGGCAAGGTTGGGTAAAAATAAGTCTTACACAGGTCAATGGAGTGGGTTTTTAAAATAATGTTATCTCTTGTTTATATTTTTTTCAAGTAAGCAGAAAAGGAAAAAAAATGAAGTAATCTTCCTGGGCAAAGGTTTATCAGATTTCTAAGTAATACTATGTTAGAACCACTTGAATGTCAGTACACTTTTCTCAATGCAAAGATTCAGAAAGATAATGACCTTGTTAATCATATAATCAAAGTTTACTCTTGGTGGATTACAGACTTTTTATAAATGATAGTTCTAGCTCATGAACTAGATTGGGATTTTTTTTCAAAGAATGAAAATGTCAGAGTGGGTGGCTCTGTCTTGTTTTCCTGACTTTTTGTAAAGATTAATCACTCTGATGAGAAATGTTGTGACTTAGGCTTTAGAGCCAAATGTGTGGTTTATTTCCAGAAATTCTTATGTTGAGAGTTGCAAGATGATGTCTTACAATAAAAGGCACTATTTGTAGAAAGTGAGCACTTTGATTTTATACAAGGACAATAGTGATGTGAATATATTTATTAAAGAAATTCATTTAGCATTTAAAATATGAAATGATTAAAAATTACATATGAGAAGCAATAAGTTTGATTTTTGTCTACGTTTTTGTGGCTAAGGAACTTTGTGTTGCATCAATTTACATCATTAAGAAAGAATAAAAATTGATATAAAAAAGTTTTTTTTTAATTTCTTTCCCAATCACTCTCCAATTCTTTTTGAGAAAAATAACATACAGGATCTGGAGTTGCAACTTATAACACATGGCATGCTGTCTCCCTCGTCCAGAATTCAGATTGTTTTTAATTGACCATCTTGAGTATTTTGAAATTACTTGCTTGCAGTTGAATAGTAAAAGAGATAGACACAGCATTTGTGGTAATCCCACTTGTTATATACACACCCATTAATTTCACAACGCCATCCAAGTAGGACATACCTTACATACAGGAAGAAAGTTGCCGCCTGGTCCTGTTTTTTATGCATAGTTCCTTTTCCAACTGGCAGATAACTTTAGCGCCATCACAGGTACTGGCCATAGCTGATGGCTGCGCTTTCTCCCTCTTGGTGTTTCTGCTGGTGGTGAGCATGGACCCCTAAAGGACTTCTCACACATTGCCACTGGACACTGGATGTTTCTCGGGCCTCCTTTGACGAGGGCTGATAGTTGGTGAGGGCTTTCTTTAGCTGTCTTCTTCCTTTATTTTCCCTTTTCCTTTCCAGAATGGGCATCTCAGTTGCAGTGTGAGTGTTCCATTTTGTCCATGTCCTCACCAGCACTGAGTGCTACCATTCTTCCTGTATTTGTCCATCCTACTATTGCTTTAATTGGCCTTCCCTGGTAAATAATGGCAGTGGACACCTTTCCTTATACATTCATGTACTTTCTGTTTACAAGGCACTGTTCATCTCTTTAGCTCACTTCCAAATTGGGTTGTTCATCTCTCTAGTAGTGAGTTTTAGAAGTCTAGTGAAGAAGTCTTTTGTCACTTGTTTTATTTTTCTTCCTAGCTATTGTTTGCTATTTTGTGTTTATAATGATATCCTTTGGGTAGAAATTTTTAATGTTTAGATCATTTGTGACTTTTATATATACTGTATGTATTATTTTTATATCTTTTCAAAATCTTTCCCTGCTTAATTATCCTAAATATGTTTTTCCAGAGGCCTGCTAATGTTCACTTTTGTGTTTAGAACTGTAACCTACCATTTATTAAGTTTTTCTATCTTAAGCGAAGGGCTAAGGCTCCTACCACTTTTCATGCAAGCGGCACCTTGTCCCATTACAATGTACTGCAGCACCTTTCTTTTCTCACTGAGTTTCATTGGTGCCTCTGTCAAAAGCCCAGAAGGTCAAGTATGCGTGGCTTGTGCTGGGCTCCTCCTTTGGGTCTGCCACTGTCAGCACTGCACTGTGCTGTTTGTTACAGCTCTGCAGGAAGTCCTGAGATCTTGGAAGTTGAGTGTTCTTCCAGCTTGGTTCTTGTCAGATTTTTTTGGTTGTATCAAGTCCTTTCCATTTGTGTATAAATTTTAGGATTAGCCTGTGAAATTTTACCAAATAAAGACCTTTTAAAAATTCATTGAATTTGAGGAAGATTAATAGTATCAATTTTTCCTATGTATATGTTTGTTTAGGACATCTTAAATTATTTTAGCAGCATTTTGTTTTGAACAGAATTTTATATATCTTTCAAAGAGCTTATTCTTAGTTTTTTGGTGCTAATATAAATGATAATATGTTATAATTATTTGACTAGTAAATAAAATTATTATAACTGAATTTTGGGGAATTTTTTATTAGCACGTGTTTATGGTATATAGTGAGTACATTCATTGTTGGTACTTGATACATGTATGTGACATACTTTAACACTGTTTTATGTTTCCCTTCCCTTCCTTCTCCCTCTGGACATCTTTTGGTCCCCCTCTACTTGAAAACACCTTTCCTGTCTCCTAGTATGTACCTTTCATTTTGCTATTTATACTGCTGTAAACATGGATATATATGTCTTTAACTCTTTGAGGAAGACGCCTAGAAGGGGAATAGCTGGATCAGATGTAAATTCTAGTGTCAGTTTTTGAGGAATGTCCATTCTGATCACCACGGTAATTCTACTAGTTTATATTTCTTACCCATAGAAGGGCTTCTTTCTCCCCATATCTTTGCCAGCATTTGTTACTGTGTAATTTCTTGATGCTAAGAGCATTCTTCCTGGAGTAAGGTAGAACCTCAGTGTTTTTAAAACTGCATTTCTCTAATGGCTAGTAGCACTGAGCATTTCTACATGTATTTATTGGCCATTTATACTTCTGAGAAACATCTGCTCACTTCAGTTGCCCATGTTTTGATTGCTTCTTTTATTTTAGGGAGGCTAATTTTTTTGAGTTCTTTATTTATTTTCGATATTAGTCCTCTGTCTGAGAAATAGCTGGCAAGAATTCTTTCCCACTCTGTAGGTTGTTTCTTCACTCTGTTGGTTGTGTCCTTTCTTGTGCAAGAGCTTTTTAATGTGATATGAACCCATTTGTTTATTCTTGGTACTATTCTCCGTGCAAAACAAGGTCTTGTTCAGAAAGTCTTTGTCTATGCTTAGGACTTCAAGAGTTTTACCTATTTTGTCTTCTAGTAGGTTCAGTGTTTCTGATTTAACATTTCGATCTTTGATCCTTTTTAATTTTAGTTTGGTGCATGGTGAGAGATACTAGATTCAATCTTCTGCTTGTGGATAGCCATGTATCCCAGCCGGGTTTATTCCAGAGGCTCTCAGCCTATGTTTTTGGCCCCTTTGTCAAATAATTGTATGTGCTTGGGGTTGCTGCTGCCTCCTCTGTTCTGTGCCATTGAACCACATAGCAGATTACTATACTGCTTTTATGGTTGGATCTTTTTCTGGTTTTGGACTCAGGGTAATGGTAGTTTCTAGGAATAACTTTGGGAGTCCTCCTTTCCTTTCAGTTTCTTTAAAGTGTTTGAGGAGTATTGGTTTTAGAGACCCCCTGAAGTTTTTGTAAAATCCAGCGATGATTCCATCCAGATCTTTGTATTTCTTAATTTGTAGAATTTTTTAAAATTACAATGTCTATTTTATTGGATTGTTTATTGGATTATTCAGGGTTTTATATCTTCATTCAATTTTAATAATTCATATGTATCTAGGACCTTCTGAATTCTCTTAATTCATTCGTGTATAGGTTTCCAAAGTAATTGTTATTAATCTCCTGGATTTCAGCATTGTCCATTGTGATTTCATCTTTTTCATTTCTAATTTTATTGATTTTGATCTTTTTTTTTCCATTTTGGGTGAGATTGTCTGAGAGTTTGTCCATTTTGTTTAGTTATCTATCTTTTTTTTTTTTAGCAAGCAGCTTTTTGATTCATTGATTCTTTGTATTTTTTTTAGCCTCAATTTCATTGATTTCTTCTCTGATCTTTGTAATTTCCTTCCTTGTACCGGCTTTGGGTTTGGATTTTTCTTGTTTTTCTAGGACCATGAAGTGTGTCACGGTTGTTTATTTGGGTTCACTCTGTTTTTGTGATACAAGTGGGTATCCACAGCTGTGAGCTTCTGTCTCAGGACCGCCATCATGCGTCCCAAGAACAAAATAGTTTTCTATGTAATACTTGGACTTCTAACTTTGGAAGTACTGCAGAATGCTGTGGTAGATATTCAACACACATTTTACAGATCATACCCCTTTCTCCCCTGTGCTACTGGGAATTGAACCCAGGGCCTTTGTACTGAAGTACATCACCAGAACTATTTCTTTGTTTAGTTACTTTTGAGACAGGGTCTCAGTTGTCCAGGCTGAGCCCAAACTTGTGATCCTCTTACCTCACCTTCCCAGTGTGCTGGGATTACAGGTGTGCATTGGCACACCTAGTTAAAATTCTCCTTTGTTAAATATTATCCTTCTCTCCAAGTTCAGGTATGTTGTGGCATTATTTGTTAGCTTTAGGAACTGTCTCATTATTTTACTCTTTCCTTTACCCTCACCTGGGCAACTCATAGTCTTTTTTTTTGTGTCTCTAGATTAGCATGGCCTCCCTGAAAGAACTTGACCAAAGACTCTTTGAAAACTACATCGAGCTGAAAGCAGATCCCATTGTCGGTTCCTTGGAACCTGGGATTTATGCTGGCTACTTTGATTGGAAAGACTGCCTGCCTCCCACAGGTAGGTGAACAGTTAGCGGGGTTCTCTATAAGAGTTTTGTAGTGCATCTACAGTGATAAATCTGAATGTACTTTATCAGCTAATATATGCGCCAAAAGCTTCTGTTGGTATTCATGTTTTCTTCATTCTTACTGAGGATGGGATATTAGATTTTCTTTTGCTTCTTATTCATTTAAACACATTTTTGGGATATTTTTATTATTGATACTCAGTGGCTTAGTTATTCGTTAATTCAGAGAATCATTAACTATACCTTTATCACTACTTATCATTTTAGTAAAGCATACTTGCTTCCTTTTTTGCATAAATATAACAGAATGAGGACCAGAGATATAGCTCAGTGGCACAGTGCCTGCCTGGCAAGCGCAAGGTCCTTAGTTCAATTTCTGGTACCAAGAAAAAAAAAAAGAGAATGACAGTGAGTGACAATTTCATGCAGTGATCTTGTGACCATCATCAAAACATGTATCTAAGAAATCTGGTCACTTTTGTATAAGATCAAATTATTGATACTGAGAATAGAAGGAAAACATCTGGGAGTGTGATTATTTCAGAAAAGAAAATTGAGCCACAGCAGAGTGACTGACACCATACCAGTATTATCTTTGTAATGTCAATTGAAAGTCGCTTAAATCGCATTATAATATGTATCTTTAAAATAGTTATTGCTTTTGTAATCAAATAAGCACTTTGATGAAATAATTTTTTCCTTTTACAAAATATTGTGGAATGAAATACATAAATCCAAGCTACCTGTTAAATAGAAGTATTATTATGTGGAGGGGTCTGGTTATATTATTATAGGTTATACTTCAATACATATATAGTAGCTGTACCAGTAAATTCTTAATAGGTTTGCCTTGTTCTTTAGTCTTTTAACTAAAGTGTTTGCATTTGTTTTTTTTACATAATGCTTTTATTAGGTGGTGATAAATTTATTTACTACTTAAACACCCTTTGTTTTTACTGTATAGTATTCACATATAGTGATGCCCAAAACCTGAATCATTATCTGTGCTTTTTTTTTTTTTTTTGCGGTACTGGGGATCGAACTCAGGACCCTGCGCTTGCTAGGCAGGCGCTTATCCCACTGAGCTATGTCCCCAGCCCCAAAACCTGAATCATTAAACTGATAACATTTTATGTGGCTAGGTACTCAGTGTTCTGCAGTCATGTCACTGGTAGTCCTAAGAGACTGCACTCCTCTAGCGGGGTGTAATTGATCTTTTTCCCCAAACTCTTATTACTTTTCCATATTGTACTTCCCTGTATCCAAACTAGGTTTTGTTGTTGCTTTATTTTTCTGGGTGTATGTTTGCAGCGCACAATGCCTGCGTTCACCGTGAGGGCTTCGTATCAGTGCATCACACGTCCTCATACTTTTTATGCCCCTCCCATCTCTAGGTTCCCTTCCAATTTGCAAAAGGTCTGTCTCACAGGTTCCCGTTACCTACCTTTGATTTTGCTCTGTATGTACAGTTTGGGTTTCTTATATAAGAGACACTATCTGCCATTTAAACTGTGTCTGATTTGTTTCATATGCTACAGTCAGCCAGAAGGTACATCCATTTTCCTACTAGGCAGTTTCTTTTATTTTTTTTATTTTTTTTAAATTTAATTTATTTTTTTTTGAGGTACTGGGGATTGAACTCAGGACCCTGCGCTTGCTAGGCAAGCGCTTATCCCACTGAGCTATATCCCCAGCCCGCTAGGCAGTTTCTTTTAAAAACCTAAATTGGATCCAGTTTGAACCTTGTTTCAAAACTCTTACAATCTGTTCACTTCAGAGAGTCAAGTCTGTGGAGTTGTACTGTGCAGGCCTGTGCCCCGGGACCCACATCTCTCTCCAGTTCACTTCAGCTTGCCTGTCCTGAAGTACACGTTGATTGTTAGCCCCTACTTTGCGCTCTTCAATACCTGCCTGCTCCCCTCCCCTCCCTTTCCGCCGCCCCCCCTCCATCTCTGTGCTCCCCTGTGCTTGCTGACCCCTGTGCCTACAGCCACTACTGCTGTCATTCCTCACTCCCGTTCTTGCCCCCTGCGCGTTGGCTGTATTGTCATTGGCTGTCTCCTTGCTGGACAGCTCCTGGTGTTGCACAGGGTCGACCATAGAAGATGTTTGTGCAGCTGTGTTGGCGAATGAGTTGTGCAAGTTATGTCTCAGTTTATCTTTCAAGTGTTTGCTTTGTGCTTTTGCAATGATTTTTGCAAAATTTATTTCAGTAGGAAGGTAAGTCATATAATATCCTTGTTTCTATTATTGTTCTCACTTGCTTTTTGGTAAACTGAAGAGTGAATATTCATTGAATTTGAATAAAATGAGCATTTCAGCATTCATTTTCTTGTCTTTTGTGAATTTTCACATGACAGCTGTATGCACTCTAAATTTTGAGTAATGGCATTTCAATTCAAATACAGCTATCAGGTATATCTGACCCATTAACAATCATGCAAAAACGTTATTAGTTCTCCAGTGTAGATGGATTTTGCTAAAATGATTATTTTCTTCAATGATTAGCCTGCATTAGACATTTGCTGTTGGCGCCGAAATGATTCTTACCTTTTTGGATACGCATTCAAGGTTATTAAATTACCTGTGCCATTTCTTTGGGCATGGAGACACTCATGAAATGACAGATTGGAATTGGCGACTAAATTTGACGCTCCCTAAGTGGTGGTTCCATCTGTTCGTGGAATGCTCTGCCTGTTACGGAGCAGCCACCCTGCACCATGTTGCTGCTTCTGACAAGCAGTAAGGCTCCTGGGTGTGCTGGCTGCCCATGGCAGGGAAAGTTTCCCGTGGAGGGAAGGCAGATCTTCTTTCTCATTGGGTCACCTCTTCAAGGGTGTCTTTGGGAAAGAAAGTTAGTTCTGAGAGGTCCTGAGCTCCATGACGAGTGTTGTTAGGTCACAGTTCTTAGATGCAGGACTCCCGGATCCTGTGAATGAACAGGAGGATACAAGCTGTGTGAGTGGCCAGGCCAGGCTCCAGGATCTGAGGTTCCATTTAGGTAACAAAATTCACAATTTCCAAGTCCTCCGGGCTAATGTATGTATGGTGTCCCGAAATCCTTTCTGTGTTATCTTCATATTTTTTTCCTGTGGTAGTGAACTAGCGTAGCCTATTAATATGACTTACTTTTCAAGTCTAAAAGTATTTAAGCAAAAATTCACCATCATAGTATTTAACCTGGGATGATTTTTTATACTAAATTAGCGCTACTGGCTGCATAACGTTAAATGTATGAATTTTATAAACCTAGTTTTTGTTTTCAAGATAAATTTCCTTTCATGACCAGATGACACATGACATTGTGTATAAGCAATCGATTTACTCTATCAGATTCCAAAATCACTAAGAAGTTTTCTTTTTTATAAACTATTCCTCTCTGTTCTATGTGTAGTTTTGACTTCATGATTACAGCTGAACCGCAGTCCACAGTCATTTAGTGATTCCGAGTTTAAGGCTGAGTTGAGACCTCGTGTAAAGTGAAGAGCCAGTGTAATTTGATCATTAATATCCCAAAGTAACTTTAATTGACAATGTTAGGACTATCTTGAGTTTTACCTCCAAAAACTGAATTTGCAAATCAGTAGGTACCTGATTGTTTATTGCTATAGTTAGAATCAGTTTAGCTTATGATACTATATGTAGCAATTAAAAGCAATTCAGTTAATTAATTTCATAATTAAAAAAAATACCCATTAAAGCCTGACAGTTGGCTATGTAGATACCTCTTTCTTTGTGTAGCTGTCTGTGAAGATTCTTCTGGTTAGTTCAGAATCACATAACTGACTGTCATTAAGATTGTAACTGTTACATTATCCACGATTTTCAAGAGCTCTATTTGCATTTTGTAAATTTTATCTAAATTGAGAATACTTTTGGTCTCCATCTTCAAGTACACATGGAAGTTCACATCTTTAGCATATTACAGAAAAAATCTTCTAAAATTTTTAAGTATTTTTTCTTATACAAAAGATATATTTTTAAAAGCATTTAATAAGTGAATTGAAATTTAACTTTTGTGTAAGTAAAATACTTAACTGAATTTAATTCAAATGTTTTTATATTAATTGTGATAATTGAAATTTTAATGGGAAAGAGAGACATTTATGTAACTCTTGAGTACCTTTAGTGCCATTCCAGAAGTAGAGCCCAGTGGCCTGCCTAGGTGTGTGTTGAGCATTCTCCAGAGCAGGGTAAGTCCCACACTCAAGCATAGTCTGGGAAGGGAGCAGGAGCTGCCCCAGGCCGGGTGTCACAGCAGAGAGCTCAGCAGCGCAGCAGCCACATCAAGGGTGAGAGTGCAGTTCTGGAGTTCTCTTCCACAAAGCGGGATCAAAAGTAGCAGTGATTGCTGCCACAGAGCCCCACCTGCTGGAAAGGCAGGTGCCTGAAAACATGAGTATGTCCTCATCCACCTTATTCAACGGGTCTGACACCATGCAATTCTACCTCTTCCCCAAGTCAAAAGAACCGTGAGGGTAGATACTTGGCATGGATTCAGGGCACCAAGGTAGCTGCAACAGTTCACTAACGACATACACAAAAAACCTTCTACACCTGCCTCAGAAAGTAACAGAACAGTGTATAAATATGCTTGAAGCAAGGGGAGCATTTTGAGGGGAATTAATGGCAACGTGTCTTTTACTGTTAGGTTTTTTTTTTTTTAATACAAGAACTCACTAAATTTTTCAGTCATAACTTGTATAATAGCCATAAACTGGAAACAGTCTAAATATCCATTAAAGAGAGGATGTGTCTCTCAACGTGTTTGTTGTTGGTGTACAGGAATGCAATTGATTTTTAAGTGTTAACTTTGTATCTGGCTATGCTACTGAATTTGGTTATTAAATCTAGAAGTCCTTTGGTAGAGTTTTTAGGGTCTTGTATCTAGAGTATTGTGTCATCTGTGAATAATGATAATTTCGCTTTTTCCTTTGCTATCCTTCTTCCTTTTATTTCTGTCTCTTGTCTAATTACTCTGGCTAGTGTCTCCAGAACTGTGTTGAGTAGGAGTAGTAATAGTAGACATCCTTATCTTGTTTCTTATTTTAAAGTGAAAACTTTCACTTTTTGTCCATTAAGTATAATGTTGGTTGTTGGTTTGTCATGGATAGCTTTTATCAGATTGAGGTAAGGACTATCCCTATTTTCTGTAGGGTTTTTATCTTAAATAATTGTTGGACTTTATCCAAAACATTTTTTGCATCTATTGAGATGATCATGTGACTCACGTGTCAACGTCATATTGTCTTCCTGGTGTAAGAAACTGAAAGAGTAAATAAAATCCAAAAGGTGCAATAGATATTGTGAAAGGGAAAGAAACTGCCCAAAAGGAAAAAACAACTGGATTGAGAGAAAAGAGAATAGAAAGAAGGAAGGGAAAAGAGATACATGCACACACACAATAGCTAAGATAATTGTACTACCAATTTCTATTAGTTTATTGAGTAGTTGATGCTTAATTGTTTGATCAATTTTGCATGCCTGTATCTGGTAATCTGAGCAACTACTTTGAAAATAATCAATGCAATATAACAACCATTGTTAACTTCCTATCATCTTGTTTGGAAATTCTGTATCATTTTTATTGTTTTTTGTTTATTTTTTATTGTCTTTAAAAAAGATGATGCATTAGACCTTAGTATATTCATTTCTTGGAATAGTGTCCGTACTGTGGAGCACTCATCCTTGATGTTGTTGATACCAAATACCTAACGATGTGGATGGATTTTAAAAACACAAGGTTAAGCAGAAAAAGCCAAATACGAAAGAGTGCCTTCCGCAGAAGTCCATCTGTGTGAGGTCTGAGGACAGCTCACTCATCCATGGTGACTGGCTGGGGAGAGTGAAGGGTGAGGAGGCGGCAGGAGGGAGCTGCTGGGGGCGTTGGAAGTGGTCTGTGTCTTGCTTCCACCAGTGGTCATGCAGCTACACATTGTGTTATTTCTCACCGGATTGTTCCCCAAACCTCTAACTTTGCACTGTATATAAATTTTACCCCAAATTCAACGAGTAGGAGAAGATTAAGTCAGACCATAAAAATTGAATTACTAGGAAAAAAACATACAAAACCACAAAGGTGTAATGAGAAAGCTAAAAACCAAAGAGTCACCCATGTAATGGTGTCAGAGCACGTGTGAGGCCGACAGCTTCACTGCCAAGGGAAAGGAGGCCACAGGGTTCTGAGGGGAAGGTTTTCCGGGAATCTGTCACGTGCACCCGTGGAGTCATCAGTCTGGTCTCAAAGCCAAACCCTCTGAGAATATGGGCATTAGAATAGATTGTGTGCTAGTCTAATAGCTGTCCCGACATGTCTACATTTTTCTAAAAAACAGTAGGTCTGGATAGCTGCAGAAGACAGAACTACAGTCAGATAACTAGAAGTTACCGTTAGCATTTTCAAACAGAAGAAAATCATGGTCAGACTTCCAAGAAGTCTGCTCTCAGAGCCAGCCAGTATTCACGTCTGTCCATTTGTTGGACACATCGTTCTTCAGACCATTGCTTGGTCTTCATTCCTAACCCAGCAGTATCACCAAGGCTGCGCTGTGTAGGATACTCTACCGACTTTCCAGGTTATTGCTTCTAGCATTCTTGACTGTGGAAGTTTAAAACCCAGAAGAGAAGCTGACTGTACGGTGCAGGAGGAGAGCACACTGTGGCTCTTGCTGGGGGCAGTAAGTGCCCACAGGGCTCGGCCCCAGGACGGGGCCATGTGCCAGCTGCTGGGGAGACTCCCAGACTCTGTCCTGCGTCTCGCTGGCGTCCTCATCTATGCTGGGCCCCTCTGTGTGTTGGTTTACTGTTTATTTGCTGTTGGTTGGGGGAGTGGTAGTGGTTGGAAAGAGTGTGTATGTAGGGCAAATGTTTGTTTTTTTTTTTTTTTTGGCGGTACTGGAGATTGAACTCAGGACCCTGCGCTTGCTAGGCAGGCACTTATTCCACTGAGCTATATCCCCAGCTTGGCATCCTCATCTATGCTGGGCCCTTCTGTGTGTTGGTTTACTGTTTATTTGCTGTTGGCTGGGGGAGTGGTAGTGGTTGGAAAGAGTGTGTATGTAGGGCAAATGTTTTGACAAAAAATATAATAGCATTTGATGGCAGAATGTTAAGTACCAAAATATATCTATGACCCCATTATGACTTTATATCCATTTATTTTCAAAACTCATCTTCTTGCACCCCTTGAGGTGTATTTTCTCTGAATTAAAATTAATTATCTGAATTAATTAAATCCAATGAGTTTTGAGAAGAAAAATGTTTTTGAAAAAGACTTGCCAGTTTGTTTTTTGTTACTCTTTGGTTTTAAATTGCCATCCCTCTGGGCTAGGGATGCAGCTCAGTGGTGCTGTACCTGCCTGGCAAGTGTGAGTCCTGAGTTCAATTCCCAGTACTAAAAAAGAAAAATGGTCATGATTCTTTGCAGTTACCTAACAAAATTATTTCCCATTGCCTGTGAAGAGTGCCTCTGTCAGCTACATCTTTCTGACACTTTCTCTCCCTCCTGTTCTATGATGTTAACTCCTGCAGACCTTCTTGTGTTGTGACTCCATTGCACTGGCCTCTGTGTGCAGAGCTATAAGGTGGCAGCTCCTACCCATTTGTGTCAGGAAGTTATAGCCACCGTTTGCACATGTATCCAATCGATTGTTAACCTTCAACCACCGCTAGGAAAACCTCTACAGCTTTCTAGAGAGCTTCTGAGGTGCAGTAAGTGTGTAGTATTCACAGCAGCTGTGGATCCTGCTTGCCGGGCAGCGCCTGATGATCTCATGCCTGCGTTTCCTGCCGATCTCCTCTTGTCTAGCTCACTGCACTCAGACCCGCTGGGGTGGCTGTGTGTCCTCGCAGCCTGGGGGCCGTGGGTGCTTTCAGCTCTGGTCATGACAGCCCACTGCACTCCCCAGCCTCAGCAGTAAGTGCCCGCTGCTCTGCCCCAGTACTTGGTCTACAGCCGCTCCTTCTGGTCCTTACATGGCACGCCCTGCCCGTGAGTCCACACTGCAACCTTTTCCTGACTCTCCCATTAGCACCTTAGCCTGCCCCTGGCCTAGTCTTCCTGGCTGTCCTGCTGGTTCCAATCTCTCGCAGCCATGCCTTCTCCCTGTGTCTGTGAGGAGCAGACACTGGCTCCCGTATATGTTTGGCAATAGCTCTGCTCAGTAATTAGTTGAATGATCCATGAGAAATATCTCAAGCTTCTCAAGCTAGAAATGGTAGGAGATATAAACAATTAAATAACAATTTATGGTTCAAGTTTTAAGATTAGTAGACAGTTTAAGTCAGCTATAAGATTGAGTTTTTGGAGTTTTGGGGACCCATTGTGAATGTCATACTCCTGGTGCTTGTTGGGCCCCCTTCTCGAAGTCTGTTCTGCTCTCTGACTGTAGACTGTGCTAGCACCCCAGAGCAGTGTCCCTATTACCAGCCACTCCTCACAGGCTCCTGAGCTCTGTTTGGACGTGAGCAGCTGAGTGCTGTATGAATTTTGCTTTCCATCAGCATTGACGCCAGTTGGGTGGACTTCATCTTTGAAGAATGTCCATGTTGATAGTCTTTTCTTCTACTGAGCTCCAAAGGAAGAGCTTTTATACTCCTGAGATTGTTCTTAGTTTCATTTCAAAAGCAGTATGAGATAGATTTTAATGTTCTCGTGTTGGGTCTGTTCACAAGCAGAGATTTTGTTTTCTAAAAGAAGATCATACTATGGGTCATCTTATTCTAAATCCAGTATTGTTTGTAAAGTCACTTTTTCAGACAATGTCTCAGGTTTTTTAATAAGCATTTAACATACTAGATAGAGTCATGCTGTTGAACACTTGAAAAGTACTTTGGACATTTGGTTATAATTTCTTTGTCTGCCAAGCATCTTTCAATAAAGCTAAATCTTGGCTCTAACGGACTTAAACATGAAATTTATTAACCTTGAGATGGCCTGTGGCCCACATACTTTCTTCATTGCATGTCTGATCAGCTGAAGTATTTATTATGTATTAAATTGATAGCTATAAACTATGTTATTTGTCACCAGCATAATCTAATATACTATTGTGCACACAAACAGTTTAAGTCATTTTCAAGCCTTTTTATTACAGAAAGTTTGGGGCACGTAGCAAGACAGAACAGTGAACAGTCCTGACTGCTCTGTCTGTCAGCCACTTCAGCAGTTACCAGCTCTGGTTTTGTCTGTGCCCCTGGGCCCCCACCGTGCCCAGGACCTATTACTGTGAAGTCAATCCCACGTTATTAGATCATTTTATCCCTAAACAAGTCAGATAAGAATGGATATATTTTAACATAACCAGTCCTACTACCATTACCAGATCTAGAAAAGAATGAACAATAATTTCCTTAATTTCATCAGACCCTCAGCCGTTCAAATTCTCATTGTTAGGCAGTAGGTTTGCTCGGGTCAGGGTTTACTCACAGTCTCTGTGTTACTCTTCTTTTGGTTGATGTGTCTCTTGTTTGCTTGTTTGTTTGTTAACTCTTTAGGGTCCCATTTAGTTTATTTGATATATAAATCCAGTTCTCTGTGCTGTAGATTTTCGCACATTTTTCCCTCATGGTGCCATTTAGCATGTTCTCTGTTGTGTTTCTCTATAAATTTATGGTTAAATAAAGAAGCATTAATCAACATTAGAGTTGATTTTTGTTTTGTTGTATGTTTACTTCCACAGGTGCCAAATAATGTCTCCTTTTGTTTTTGTTTTTGGTGTTATAGTTGAAAGTGAAATTCAGATATTATCATCTTGGTCTTCCCTTTCAAAGTTCACCATAAACTTTGCATGTCACAGTATCAGCCCCACTAGTAATTTTTGCCACGATATATTTCTTAATAGGGATTGTAAACTAATGATTATTAGCTCGAACACTAAGTTTAATTTTTTTCAGCAGCTAGTTTTGGTTGTCCTAAGTACAGTTCAAGCATGAAAGACAGGAAGAAATGTTCAAGTCTTGGTTTTTAGAATGTTGGTTCCCTAGTATTTTTCAAAGGTTGTCAGCAAGGTGTTTTATTTTTAAATTGCCTTTATGAGCTCATAATGTGAGCATATTTGATGAGTTTCACTTCATGATAGTAGTTATTGCTGTTGTTGTTTTCATAATTCAGTTGTGCCCTCCCTGGCCAGCAGAGTTCCTTGGAGTGGGCTTTGGTCCTGAAGGGACAGCCTGCCGTGTCTGTGCTCTGGTATTGTAAGCAGAGCATCCCATGCTCACTGTCCCTCGGAATCAGAAGTCAAAGGAAAGAAGAGAACATAACACGTGAACTCTTCTTCCCTCTCTCGGCTCTCTTTATCTTTCACTGTGCCTGTCCTCCCTACATCCCCCCAGCCTTTTGTAGTCTCTTTTGCTCTCAGTAAATGTCATCCAGATGTCTCTTTTCCGTTTGGATGGCCTGTGTGAGAAGTCATGCTAGCTGGCATTTCCTGCTCTCTAGCATTGCTGTCTCTTTTGCTCAGAAGTCCACATCCTGTGCTGTTCTGTCCAGACTGGTGATGCTCTGAGTGGCTCTTCAGGGCACTAAGGCCTTAGAAAAAGCACTCATGTGTTCTGTAGCTGTTTTCTATCTCTCTTATGAATCTGTGGAACGTATGCCTCTGAGGTGCTGTGGAAAGTGTGAATTTATTTGTCTAATTATAGATCTGAGAGTCTTATTCCAGAATTCATATTCATACTCTATGCCATTCTGCAAAGTATTAAACACCAAGCTGATAAACAATAATATTTGAAGATATTCCACCATTTTGTCTTTCTGTTCTCCACCCTGGATATTTTATTATTATTTAGGGCCTTGGTTACCTTTGGGTCAATGTTACCCTAAGTTTAGTGGCTATTTCTCTGAAACATTTGGGTCTGAAAGCTTTCAAATGCTGTTGAGAGGTCTGCCTTAATTTTGGTCTCAGACTTGGGGCTGCCCATGGAGCCAGTGGCCAGCAGATGAGCAGAGGGACGGGTCAGGCAGCCACACCACACACTGTGCATATGGGTAGACCAGGAGTCCAGCAAGACCATGCTATAAGCTACATGCTTGGGAACATTGAAAGTTTGCAGCAAACACTGAAATTGAACCAGCTTAACCTAGGAGTTACCTTGTCTCTGGCCCATACCTCCCCAAAACAGAGGCCTTTCTTTGTATTTGGAAGATTTTGACCCTGTAGTGTTACTCAGGAGGGGGACCTGTAGTGGCCAGGCTGCTGGGCTCACGCTGATGGCTCTGTGTACATGTGAGTGGTGAGGCTCACAGGAACTGGGTGCTGCCCTGGGCTGCGTGGTGGTGCAGGCCACTCTGCATGGCTACGTGGACTGGAAACTTATAGTGGCTGTGCCTCTCCTGTGGTTCATAACACATGTCACAACAGAAAGCTGAACTTCAGATGGCTTCCAAATGCTGTTTGCACTTCCTTGCAGATTTTAAGTCAGTGTGAAACTTGCCTCAATGGTTTGGTACCTGGTGCATAGTATCTACAGCATTAAAATAACGCTGAGACTGGGGCCAGGCAGGCTGTCCACAAAGAAAGCCTAGAAGCCGCTCTGGTCAACTCAGATTCCTAAAGGGCTATTTGCACGTGTATGGCCTTGTGCTTTAATTGAAGATCAGTCCTTGATTACAGTTAGTCCTGCTGGCTGTCCGGCGGGACTCAGGCCCCTACCCCATCCTCCCCAGAGCACCACGGGCTCTGCATCTGCTCCCAGCTGCTGTGGGCATGGCTGTGGGAGCAGCTACCCTGACTGAAGCAGCCTTCTGTGCCTGGAGAGAGTGGAGTAGCGACTTGAGCAGTAGGGATGACTGGAGACTGCACGCAGGCAGAAAGCGGTGAGATGCACTTTTGCATTATTCTTCCTTACTCACTTTCATGTCTACATTCTCTAACTTACCTTCCTAATTCTGGTTGGCTTTAAATTTCTTTGCTTTTCTTTGTGTTTCTGGAGATGGGGTGAGGTGGAAGTCAGTTGCAGTTCCTAACTGCCAAACTTTGGGCAAATGAGAAAGAACTCTTAAGAGCTGAGCTGTAGACTATGTGTTCCAAGTGCCCCTTCCTATAGCCATAGCAAAGTTGTACTTGTCTCTGGCATGGTACTTTATAAAAGACAATTCTTTCAAAGTTTCATCAAAAGCAGTGTCAGTCAGATGCTTTTATTGTGGCTAGAACTGAAAGCAAAGCTTTAGGAACTGGTAGAGTGAGTCTCCACAGCTTGCTGTGCTCTTTCAAGTGTTTTGTGTGTACAAGTCTGGTCCTGATTCCTGTGACTTCCCCCTGAAAGCATCTGCACAAACTCTTACCGAGTGACCCTGTCCCTCCTGAGCCCACTGAAAACTGCTGGTTTTCAGTCCAGTATCAGCTCCTCCTTGGGCATTGTTCTCTGTCCCTAGAGCTGCTGCTCCAGACGGGAGTGTCTAGGTATCCCTGAGGGTCTGCTAAATCATCATCAGCATCCCAAGGCCTCAGCCTTGTCCTGTGCTCAGGGAGCAAGGGAGGTGTGGACATTCACTTGTGTGCCTACACACCGGGCAGCCCATGGAATTTGCTAAGAGCAGTAAGCCACACAGCGGTGCTTTGCGAATTTAATCTTCTGTCCTAGAGGTCAGAAATGCCGGCACCATCTATGCCTCTTATGTGGTGCCAGCACAGACTCCGGGATGTATGCATTTAGCAGGGCTTATGGGTTAATCATATCCACCTTTCCTAACCATTTCCTCTTAAGACACAGAAAAGCCAATCCTAGAGCGTGTGTAGGACACAGCTTGACAGAGAGCTGTTTAGATCACTATTTATTTTGAACATCAAGTTGACTGTTTCTTAAGAGTTCACAATAAAAGGGAAGCTTATGCCCTGAAAGGGGCAGAGAGGCCTAACACACCCTGCCCTTTTAGGGTTGAGGAAACTTGGGTACAGCTAAAATGTAATCTGAGGTTGTGGAGGAGCCTTTGGCTGACACCCCTGGAACTTCTTTGCTTTCTGGTCACTTTCTAAGACCGTATCATATGTCAGCAAGCTAATTAATGTACCTGAACTTCTCATTGAGGAAATGGTCCAGAGGCAGAACCATTGGGGTAAAAACTCAATCTGTGGCTAGGTTGTGTTTGGGTCAAGTGATGTCCACACGTAGTTCATGTCTATGGGAGCAAATTAAAGAAAGTTAATAGAATCTTTGTATGGGATATTTACTTGGCATATGGATTCTGCTTAATATCAGTTTAGCTCAATTTTCTGATAATAACATGCTAATAATGAATATGTTTGAGTGACAACCAAAGTAAATTTATAAATATGACATGCTTAAAAACCTGTTTTCTCTTTTGAAATTGCTGGCATTTCTAGTTGCAGGTGGTATGACAGTCCGTGATTATGGTACCAAGGTCTTTAAGAATGATGTGTGAAATGCGTACCATTCTTAGCAAGTTCGTGAATTGAAGGACTTTAATAATGGGTTTTATCACGAAAAGCTGCCTTCACAGACTTTTAATATGGATATGAAAGAAATTAATACGCTTGTATTCTATGGTTGGGTAGTTTTAATGAAAAGAAAAATTGGCATATATTTCTGGACCTTGTTTTTGTCTCCCCTTTTTCCGTTTGTGCTATGGCTTACTTTTTTATATACTGCTTGGAAGAGAGGCGTGGAACATCAGGACTGTGTTCTTTGAAACTAGACCAGTGCTGCTTATGCACAGGTCGCCCCAGGGAGTGCACCACACAGAGCTGCTGTGAACAATGAGGGCTGCGCAGGATCTGCTGTCCTCCTGCTCTGGTCCTTCTAGGAGCCCACACCAGCGTCAGCATGTATGTGTGCATAGTGGCCATTTCCGGTCCAGGATATTACCTAGAAAAAAGGGGTGCTGGACTCAGAAAGGACTTAAGTAACTGTGCTTGTAATAGCCTGACTTGAGACAGCTGAGAATTGGAAACAGGTCCACAGTAGGATGGACAGAAGAGTGGTGGTCGTGTCATACACTTATGTACAGCAATAAAGGCCACACATGCCGATGTGACAGCCCACGTTTCTGTGTGGTGGAGGTGAATGCCGCTGGCTGTGGCCGCAGGCCAGGAGGCAGGGGTCAGGTGGTTAGTCCCTCCTTCCCAGAGAGACTAACTCAGAGAGCTCTGGAAAGGGAGTCTGGACCCTGGTATATATAGCTGCTGGTCACTTCATGTGCATTCCCCTGATGAGTGAATACAGGGTGCAAACACTGATTTGTACACGGAGGAATCAAAGCAGCTTACTCTGTGTAAGTAAATCTTAATTTTCAGAAAAAGGAAAAACCCTGATCTGCAAACTTAAAGGCCCTGGGAATGGAGTGCTCATGATTTAGTGAGTGCAGCCTGTTACATCCTTTCCAAATGCACCTGCAGTTCTTTGTTTCTGGACTACAGAAGCCATTAAATCCAAAAATCAAAGTGAAGTGAACTTAGAGCCAGACTCTCAGGTCATTTTCACTGCAATTCTGATGCACATTTCATGCTGTTAAATCTGAAGCCTGGCCTCACAGTGATGGGCTGCATGACCTCTCACCGGCCCCTTTCCTGCCTGAGCACAACCGGCTCTCTTGCCCTTCACTGGGGCACAGCGGGCTCTGCACAGTGGCCAGCCCCCTCGGTACAGCTGAAGGAGAGGGGCTGGCAGGTGCCCCTCACTCCCATCCAAAAGTGCTCTAGAGGAGAGTGAAAGGGATGCCTCTGTGTGCGGAGGAAACCGCCTGGCTGAGTAGTGGGTGGCACACTGGACAGAGAGGTGAAGCAGCAGGCAGCAGATGCCAGAGGGACAGCAGCCGCCTGAGCAGTTGTTGGCAAAGCTCTTGCGGGGACCAGTAAGCAATGTAGCATTCCTGTGTTTGGATGAAGGGTTCGCTCCAGAGTCAGAGGAACCAAACCCTGTCCGTGACGAGAGGTGCCTTTGAGCCCATGTCTGTGGTTGGCAGTCCTCCAACAGGCAGGCAGTGCTGTGGTCAGTGCCAGCTCTGCGGGGTCACCTTGCCCATGCCACTGTCCTGCCTCGTCCTCCTCTTTCGGAGGTATTAGTTCTAGCAGGGTGCAGAACCAGCACTTGTGATTCGGTGCACAAACAGATGCATGGTATCTTCTAGGCCTGCATTTTGTGCGGTGTAAATGAGACTAAATTCCCAGGTTTTTCCTCTAGCTTAGTGGCTGAAACTTACAGTGACCTGGTTCTAAACTGCCTGTAGAGCCCTCTGTCTCGAGCAGTGACTGTACCTGTGGCCTCTTTCCTGGGCTCCCTCCCCGGGAGTCGCCGCTGGGAGCCAGGAGTCCCAGGTTGACGCTGTCCTCAGGCTGCGCATTGTGAGTGCCCCCTTGGCAGGTCACACAGCTGTCACCAGTTAGAAAGGAGCAGGGGCTTGTGTTTTTTCCTATATTTAAATCTTGGCGGCTGCTTACCTATGAAATTTATGAGTGTTAAATTCTTAGGAATATAAATCTTTTTTTACACATGGAAAAAAAGCCCTGAAACCAAAAGGATTGATAATTAATCCTACTCAGATTAATCATATTGATCAGTAGAAGATGATATTAATTAAAGCAAAAATAATTTTTTTTAAAAAACGATCCTGAGATAGCAAGCAGATGCTATAGAGTCTGAATTATCTATGCAGAGGTGTTCTCATGCATATTGTACGGCAAAAGATACCAACTCAGGAGAGAGTGCATAAAACATGAAGACCTGGGACTTAGAACACTTTCTCTTTTCCAACAAAATCTGATTTTGTTATAGAATATTTAGGCCTGTCTATCTGGTTTGCCAGTATTGATACAGTTTGTGGTTATCTTTTTTTTTTTTTTAAATAGAGAGTCGTTTTTATGTCTTCAGAGTATAATTAAATAAAATACTTGAAAAAAACCCTGAAGTTCCTTCCTATATTGTTTCAGTTTGACAATAAAAAAGTACATTGTGGGTATTTATAGTATTTTTCAATCTATTTTTGTCAGTAGACTGGGAGTGATAACTGATTTAGGGCACAGGGGTTAAAAACAGGAAATGTGGTTTATAAAGTAGTAAACTCCAGAGTTTCCAATTTGATTTCTTATACTGTTGACTTGAGGAGTGTCACATTCAAAACAACCTTAGGCAGACTACCTTGAACTTTGTTGTATTGGAAGGAGTGTCCCTCCATTTGTGACAGGAAGTACTTCATGGAAAAGGTTGCATTCTTAGTATGGGAGTTGTTTTCTGTAATTGCACTGTTTTCTTCCTCTCCAACCTTTTCAGATACCTTATACAGTCAGATGAAATACACATCTTGTGTAACTTTTAATAAATTTCCTTTGACCTTTTTTATTTTGCTTAGAATTTTATCGTTCTATGAAAAGTTTTGCCAGATAACTGTTCATGTTTTTCCTGGGTTGTCCTAGTGGAGGAGAAGCATATTGAGGCGTTAGCTACAGTAATCAGAGAATCCAAATTAACATTTTAAAAATTGAAGAGGTAAAAGTACAGTTTTCTGTGTGGCCTTTTGAGTGACCGTTTGGTGGAATCTATCAAACTGAAAGCCTCTGGACTCAGCAGTTCCACTTCCAGGGAGATTTTAAAGAAATCCTTGTGCTAGAAGAATCTGTGCATTGAAGCATCACTCACAGTGGTGAGTACTGAGAGGCAGTGAAATGACCTAACAGTAGGAGAATAGTTAAATGAATTGTGGTCCATCCATCCTAGAAAGTACTGGGAGCCACTGGAAATTAGAAGGCAGATGCCCGTACACAGAACAGCAAAGAGCTCATAGAAAAGTGGGCTAAAGGCCTTCATGGGTGGCAACCGGCAAAGGTTTGTAGGTGACAGCCAGCCTAGAAAGGATGGCTCAGCACCCCCTAGATGTCACGAAGGAATTGCCATGCCAGCAGCAAGACACGCTCCACACCTAGCAGGAGAGAGGAGCAGATCTAGAAGCTGCTGACAGCAGTGGTGGGGAGGAAGGAAGCAACAGGACCTTACTTAACTGATGTGGCAATGCAGAACATTACATCCACCTTCGAAGATGGTTTCTTGCAAATGTAACTATGCTTCTACCATAAAAACTGGCAATGACATCCTTTGATATGATCCCACAGGAGCTAGAAACTTAGGGTCACACAACCTGCATGTGGATGTTTATGCAGCATCACTCACATTTCCCAGGATGAGTGCGCAGCAGAGATACCCTTTGGGGAGGGGACAGATTAATGGGTACACCCAGGTTCTGGCGGCACTGAGGCCTGAGGAGAGGTGAGCTGTAAAGACCTGGTGGAATGTTCAGTGCATATTACCAAGCAAAAGGCTGCCTGTGTCTGCTTCCAGTAATGTGGCATTCTGGGAGAGGCAGCTCTGGGGAGAGGAGTGGTCAGGGGAGTGGGCAGGATGCATGGGCAGCGGGTACAGAGTTTAGGGCCAGAGAATACTCCATGCAACACTGTGCAGGTGGGTTACTCATTGTCCGCTGTGCTTGTTTAAAGCTGGGAAGCCAAAGCCGAGAGTGCACCTGAGCTAAGCTGTGGACCAGTGATGGGGAGCGGTCTCGTGCGGGTCTGTCTTTGCATCCGGTGTGCCGCTCTGGTGGGGGTGGAATAATGGGAGGCCATGGGGGGGCGGGGATGGACTCAGTTTTGCTAAGAACCTAACCCTGCCCTGAAGCAGTCTTTAAAAACTAAAAGAATGGCTATGATATATTCTGGAGTAACATGATCAAGTTTCAAGGTAAGAAATATGTAGTACAATTTCATGTTTTAGAAAAATGAATACATTCCTAGGTAAAAATGGGAGAGAATGTATACAGAACTGTCAGTTGTGGATACTCCTGGGAAGAAGGGTGAACAGAATCACCTGTTTCCTGACTTACAGGAAAGAGTTTTTTGGACTTTGATTTATCATTATATAAACTTAAACTCCTATGGTTTTAATTTTTTCATGGGCATTTAATTTTTAATTTTCAAGATAGAAAACTAAGAACAAGTTATAGTCAACATCAATCCAAAATGTTCCATATTCTTTTTTTTTTTTTTTTCCGGGACCGGGCATCGAACTCAGGGCCTTAGTGCTTAGCGGCAAGCACTTACCCCACTGAGCTGTACCTCCAGCCCTAAAATGTTCCATATTCTGTTCTTTCATGTGGTTGTTTCTCTGTAGCAGTCTGCCCAGCAACTTGTCCAAATTATAATAATTAAATGTCTATATTTAATTCATAAAACATCTCCCCATACCTTAAAGAAAACCTGAAGCTTCAGTGATTTAACTGATTTTCAAGATGTAAAGTCAGTCATCCCAGCATAGCTGTACTTCCTCTGACAAGCTGTGGCCAGGATTATTCCCAGGACCTGTGCGAAGGAAACATGGCTGTCCTGCATCAGGTAAGGGCTGTACCCTCACAGCAGGCAGGCGCTGAAGGCTCCGCACAGACACCCATCCTTGCTGGTGCGGGCTCTGCTGTGCACCTGGACAGTTCTGATACTGCAGCTGCTCTCCTGTGCTGTTCGGGGACGACTCCGAGCTCTTCCCCTCTGCTATAAGGCAGTAGTCACATGTATAAGTGTGTCAGTCTGGGCGTGTCTCTACTTACATGTGAGCCTGTGCATGTGTGTTGGTTTAGTCATGGAATTGGTTTAGTACTCGGAGTAATTTTTGACATGGAATAGTAATATTTTTAATAGTGCGCCTAGGGCTGGGGATATAGCTCAGTGGAATAAGCACTTGCCTAGCAAGCACAGGGTCCTGAGTTCGATCCCCAGTACCACAAAAAAAAAAAAAAA
>PVLD010015824.1:0-47181 GCA_004027595.1 Dinomys branickii
CCGGCGTTTGGGGCCCTCCGCGCGGCCCGCCCGACACGCGCGAAACGTGGGATTGCCGGGCGTCTCCGCCGCTAACAAGCCGATCTCTGTCGGGAGTCGCCGGGGGGCTGCGCCGGTTCGGGAGGCGGGAGGGACCGAGGCGGCCGCGCTCCCACTGCGCTTGGACCGAGTCAAGCTTCCTCCCCGCGCGGATCGTCCCTGGCTCCCAGCGTCTGGGGCTTTCCCACGTCTCGCCCCGGCAGCCTGGTCCGCCCTACCACATCTCCCCCGGCATCTCAGAGAAATACACCCAGTTTAAACTTGCCAGCCGAGGTCCTGGCATTCATGCTCGCCAAGTCTGTCTCGAGCTGGTGGTGTTCATTAAGAAGGTTCGCTCCCTTGCTGCTCACCTGGTCGCCATCTTCCCCGGATCCTCCTGAGAGATTATTTCTGATCTGATCTCTTCTATGGAGCACGTGTGCTCCACCCTGCCTGATGGAGTTGTTTCTTTACTTTGGATATGGTCATTTCAGAGATTTCAGGTATGTGGCTTCCAAGTTCTATATCAGTATTTCCTGGACTTGTTCTGGGTGGAGTTGAGTTCTGAGACTGCATTTTGCTCCTACGTCTTGTCATTTGGGATATCAGATGAAAAGTGCTGAGCTACAAGCTACCTTGAAAGCTCACTGAAGGACTCTAGGGACCTTAGTTTGCCTCGATATCAAACATATCCCAAGATGGTAGCAGGCATGGACCACTGGACCCAGGATCCCCAGACAGTTGTTGGTGTGCACAGCTCTGCCCACAGCTGCCATGGTGGAGGAATGCTGGCCTTTGATGATGGCCAGACAGGGGCCACTGCTGTGGGATCCTCAGGTAGCTGGTTGGGGGAAAGCAGGCCTCATCTTGCAAACTTGAGGACTACAGAGTCCGGGGATGATCCTGCACAGCAGACCTCACCTGCCAACAGAGAGGTCCACAGAGACGGGCTGCTCAGGAGCTGTTTCCCTGGGCCTGAGTTCTTTCCCTGTCCCAAAGAAGCAGGGTGGAGCACACATGCAGGCCTCACCCACCAATGGAGAGTTCCACAGAGACCCGGGCTGCTCCCCTGCCACAGGCCTCACCCGCCAACGGAGAGGTCCACAGAGACAGGCCACTTTGGCTCTGCTTACCCTGGGCCTGAGCTCCTTCCCTGTCCCTATATCATATTTAGAAATATGTCCATTTTCACAGTTTTGAGTCTTCTATGTAGGTAATCATATCATCTGAAAATAATGATAATTTGATATTTTCATTTCTTATGTGTTGTCTTGGTTACTTTTCTTTCATTGTCGAGATAAAATGCCTGGTGCCCAGAATCAAGGAAGGATTTATTTAGCTCACAGTTTGTGGAGGTTTCAGTCCATACTCAGGTGGCTCCAAGGCAGAGTGGCACATGGCAGAGAGCAACATTTCATGACAGTGGAAAACAGCAAAACAGCAAGAGCAAAAAGGGAGGAGTGATTTGTAGTATTCTGTTTGCTAATATTTTATTGAAAATTTTTGCATCTATTATTCATTAGGGAGATTGGCCTGTAGTTCTCTTTTTCAGTTGTGTCTTTCTCTGGTTTTGGTATTAGGATAATAATTGCCTCCAAGAATGAGTTGTGGAGAATTCCTGTCTTCTCAAGTTCATTAAAGATTTTGTGAAGAATTGATGTTAAATCTTCTCTAAATTTCTTGTAGGATTCAGCTATGAAACCATCACGACCTGGGCTTTTCTTCACTGTTTTTTTTTATTATTACATTCTCTATTTCAGGATTTTTGTATCTTCTTCATTCAGCTTTGGTAGTTCATATGTGTCTAGAAATCTACCTATTTCTTCTGTGTTTTCCACCCTATGAGAGTAAAGATTTTCAAAGTAGGTATTGTTGGTCTTCTGAATTTCTACAGGTCTATAGTGCTTTTACACCGTTCATTCCTTATTGTGTGTATTTCAGTTTTTTCCTTCCTTTTTTGATAAAGTTGGCTGGGGGTTTATCTATTTCATTTATTCTTTCAAAGAACCAACTCTTCAATTCATTCATTCCTTGTATTGTTTTTTAAAATCTCCATTGTGTTAATTTCTGTCCTGAGCTGTATAATTTCCTGTGTTTTTTGAGCTTTGGATTTGCCTTGCTCTTCTTTTTCTAGGAGCTTGAGGTGCAGCATAAGTTTGTTTATTTGTGCTCATTCTGTTTTCCTGAGGTGGGAATTCACCACTATAGATTTCCCTCTGAGGATTTCTTTCATTGCATCCCACAGGTTCCTGTAAGTTGTATCTACATTTTTATTTGATTGTAAATAGTGTTTAATTTCTACTTTGATTTCATTTGTGACCCATTGGTTGTTCAGGAGGATGTTATTTAATTTCTAACTGTTTATGGAGTTTTTGTGATTTCTTTTGTTATTAATTTCCAATCTCATTGAACTATGGTCTGATAGTATACATGGGATAATTTCAGTTCCTTTGCATTGACTTAAACATGTTTTTTTGTGCTAGTCCATTTTAGAGAACGTCCCATGTACAGCTGAGAAGAATGTGTATTCTGATGCTGTTGTAGGGAACACTCTGTAAAGGTCTACTAAGTCCATTTGTTCACAAATTTGGTTAAGTTCTGTTATTTCTTTCCCAATTTTTTGTCTAGTTGATCCATCTTTGTGATAATGGTATGTTAAATTCTCCTGTTATGATTGTGTTTCTGCTTATTTCATTTTTCATGTCTGTTAAAATTTGCCTCATATAATTGGGTACTCCTTTATTTGGTGCATGGATGTTTATGATTGTCATCTCTTCCTCTTGAAGTTTTCCCCTCACAAGTATGTAGTGAGTGACCTTCTTTATCTCTTTTGATTGTTCTTGGTTTGAAGTTCATGTTTTCCACAAACAGAATAGCTGCACCACTTTTTTCTGGGTTCCCATCACATGAACTATTGTTTTCCATCCTTTAATTCTTAGTCTATGAATTTCCTTTTTTTTTTGAATGCTGCCTCCCAGATCTGCCTTCTGACTGGCCTGGGCCCTGACCTCTTTTCTGGCTGCCTGGCCCTGACCACACATCTGGGGGTAATTGTACCCCACGACCACAATGTACTGAGGCATATTACAGTGGTGGGTGGGACTCTGTGGGTGGTGGCATCCGCTGGAGCTGGGCAGGGCCTCTGCCCTTGCTCCCCTCCTTTCAAACCCATGTCTGCCTGAGTTTCCTTTTAAGTTAAATGCGTTCCTTGTATACAGCATATTGTTGGATTTTGTTTCTTGATCCACTCTGCTAGTCTGCTTCTTTTGGTGGGTGCACTGAGATCGTTTACATTGATGGTTATAGTTGGTATGTATGGGCTTATCTTTGTCATGTTATTTTCCTGCTGTTGGATCCTCCTTTTTCTCTCTGTTTAATTGCTTGCTCTGCTTGGTGGTTCCTTTTTGCTGTTCTTGAAGTCGTGGCCTCTTTTATGTCTTTCTAGAATACCTTTTAGTACTCTTTGATTGGTTTGGTGTTCATGAATTTCTTCAGTTTTTCTTTATAATGAAAATAGCATATTTCCCCATTAAATTGAATGATAGTTTTACAGCTACATCCATCTGGGTTGCTAGTTGTTTTCTTTCAGGACGTGAAATGCTTCACTCCAAGCTCTTCTTGACTTGATGGTTTGAGTTGAGAAATCTGCCATGATTCTGAGGGGCTTTCCTTGACATGTGATCTGTTTCTTTTCTCTAACAGCTTTTAATAATCTGATCTTTTGCTGAGTTTCTGGGATCTTGATCACTATATGTCTGGGTGTAGATTTACTTTGGTTATGATTGACTGGAGCTCTGTGTGCTTCACTTATCTGTATGTCCGCTTCTTTTTCCATGCCTGGGAAATTTTCTCCTATTATTTTTGCAAATAGTCTTTTTACATTATTTGTGTTGACACTTTCTTTTTCATTGATACCTATTAATCTGACATTATTTTCTTTTGCTTTGTCTTGCAGGGAACTTAACCAAATTTGAATTGTTATTTCCTGGTTCCTTGTTGTTTTTAAGACAGCCTTCCTGTCATAGTCATTCACAGCAATGCTGTCTTCAAGGTTGGACAGTCTATCTTCAGCTTTATGCAGGCAGTTTTGCCAGCTTTTGATAGAATTTTTAATTTCCTGGATATTTGTTTGAATCTGTTTCATGCATTCTTGCTCTTCTCTATATTGTTCACTCAAAGTTTTCAAGAGTTGTCCATGCTCTTCTCTTTTCCTATCAATGTCTTCTTTGGATATGCTGAACATTTCTTTCATTCTTGCTGTCATTTCTCTTTTTATCTGAGAAATTGTTTATGATCTGATGTCTTCTTTGGCCTGATGGAGTTGTTTCTTTACTTCAGTTGCTATCATTTCAGAAATTTTAGGTGTATAACTTCTAGGCTCTTCTGTGTTGATGTTTTCTGGACTTGTTCTGGGTGGTGTGGAGGTCTGAAATTGCATTTTGCTCTTTCATATTGTCATTTTTTTAAGATCCAGAGGTTCCCTGGAGTGCAGCCTCACTTTCCTGATTGTGTGTGTGGCAGGGTGAATGTCTGAAGATTTCCAGTGCTCAGTATGGCTCCTGTGCTGGTGTGTGGTGGCAAGGTGGGGTCCCAGATGCTCTCAAACTTTCTTGCATTCAGTTGGTTCCCATGTGTGTGGGGAAGGCTTGGGGGGTTCCTGAAGCAGTCTGGGGTTCAGCCCTTCTTCCAAAAGAGTAGGATGGGTGCAGTTGTGGTTACCATGGCTTCCGAGGTGGCCCAGGCCTGAGGCCAGTTCACATGCCAGCGGGCGAGCGCTGAGGGTAGAGTTCCTGAGGCCGCTGACTCTGTCCAGGTTGCAGTTGGGCTCCCAGCGGGTGGGGCTGTGCTGGGAATGACCCCTGTGGCCCCAGATAGTGTCCAGGGCTCTGCCTGCCTCACATGCTGATTAGGGACACACAGCTACAGCTCACGAGGGTTCCTGAAGATGTCCGATGTTCAGCTCAGCATCTGCAGACATGCTAGAGGTGCGGGGAGTGGCCACTGAGGCTCCAGAGGATGCCTAGGGCTCCACTTGCGTTGCACACTGGTCAAGGAGGAACAGCAGAAGCTCACCAGGGTTCCTGAGTATGTCTGGGGTTCAGCACAGCACCCACAGACATGCTTAGGGTGTGGGGAGTAGCCACCGAGGCCTCAGGGGGTGCCCAGGCTCCACCTTCCTCGCACACTGGCTTACTGGGGTTTCTGAAGATGCTTGACTTCCATTTGAATGGTGGTGGATCTGGTGGTGGCCTCCAAAGGGGTGTAAACTGTGACAGCTTTTTCATATTTGGGTCATCTTATTCAACAGGATGTATTATGACCCAAACTTCTCAGAACCATGTTAATCATTTTGCAACTTTAACTGATTTTTAGACTTGGTAATATTAATTGGCTCTGCCCAATTCAATGTATGCCCACTGGGATCCTTTTGCAATCTTGAGATCCTTTTCAATGGCTTTGGTCATGAGGTGCAAACTTTTATTGTTCCTTTTTCTTCAACAACAGTGATTATGACAATTTTCATCCTCTTGGCAAGCTACGTTGTTCTCTGGTGTTATTGATTGTCATTATCCTTCAGAGAAGTTAATTTAGTTTGCTTTTTTTCACAAATGGGTCATCTTAGCATAAGGGGGCTATGTGATGGCTTCCTCTTCCAAAATATAGGATACAATGTATGTTCTCAACATACAATCAGATTGAATTACAAAAACAAAAGGGGGAATCAATCCCTCCCACTTCGCTTGGCAACATATACTATTAACTTTTTTAAATTTACAAAAAATGGAAGTAGTGTAGCAAAAAGATAAGTCTTAAAGATAAGACTTTAAAGATAAGTTTTAAAGCATAAAAGCCAATTTGGGGTCAAGGATATGCTTGTGATTTGCTAGAACATGCCGTCTGGCTGTATCATTAATCCAGATCTGGAGCTGACAGTGGTGAGGCTAGATTTGACCTGGGGCCTATTGAAGAAATTGACCCAGAATGCTTAAGAGATGGTAACTGAAATGGAAATGGAAGGTCTGAATCAGTGATAGAGTATATAGAGATAACTATACTGAAAGTTACCAGTATTCTTAAGACAGAATAAAATATAAAAACATAGATTAATTATAGATGAAATATATTCCTTTCAAATTCTTCTGATAAGAGATCTCTACTAACTGACAAACAACAAAAGTGGATTAGTCTGTTTATAATTATGAATTTCTAAAATTGTACTAGAGTTACTATAGCTCAATTTGGTGAAAATTTATTTGACTGCACTCTGATTTTGTGTGATGTTTGTCTATCTGTCCAATCTGTTAGCTTGTGTGCTTGTTTATTTATTTGTTTGTCCATTCTGTAAACAGCTGTGCCTTTTTTATTTGTGCTCAACTATTTTTCTCTTTTTCTTTTGCATTTTTGGATCATTTGTTCACAATATAATTTGGGTTATAAATGTAAAAGCATGCTTCTACCTGTGTTACCAGCTGGTTTAAGTGATATCAAAATTGGCTTCCTCACAGCTTATCAAAAAATTAAAATAATTGAAAAAAACTCCCTTAGGGTGGGGAGAGGTTATTGGATAGGACTCCAATTGGTGAATAGAGGGGTAACCAACCTTTGTTCACTGATGAAGAGCCCCCAATGATCTCCAGAGTCTCTTGGGAGACACTCCCAATAATTTGGTTATGGTCAAAAGGTAAAGTTTTCTAGAAAAAATATGATAAGGTTTTCTTACAGAAGATTCTCTTTGTACAAAACTAAATTAAAAAACTAAAGTATTCACATGTGTATGACTATTCAGTATTGTTAATCTCATGGTGTATTAAATGTATCCATGACTCCACATGTACAGGCCTTCTAAAATATAAAACAAAGATTGCTTGTGGTGGTAATGCTTTTCTTTCAGATTCAGACCTCTGCCTTTAACAGAAAACTTGTGATGTACATCCCATTAAAGGACAATAAATTAGGTAAATGCTTTTTATGTATTAGATAGAGATGATTGGTTAAAAGGATATGCTACATCAAAATGAAAAATTTAACTATGTTAAAACACATGATTGTTATGCTGCAATGTTATGTATAGTTTTGATTTCTAACTTTCTGTATAAAATATGTAACTCTTGTCTGTTAACATTCTATAGGGTTTTAAATATTAGAATATCCATGGTTGTTGAAAAATAACAATTCTGTTCTGTGTTCTAAAGTGTTTAATATTCAGATAAGATAGTAATATTAAACTTACTGTCTCCATTACAGTGTACTCTCATTAATCTTTTCTTCTGGATGTTGAACAGCTGAGGTTTGGAGACCAAAAATTAAAAAGATAGATGGGCTAAGAGGATAAGCCAATATTTTGGCTCTAGCCCTCCGAGGTCAGTGAGGACCCATAACATAAAAGAACCTCTGCTGTGACATCTAAGACTTGGTTCAGTCCCTGATCTTCTGATCAAGGAGATTACAGGACCAAAGAGGAAAGTGATTCTATGATGTATAATGTTCCTAAGGTGAGTCACCATGAGAGAAAAGATCACTCAAACTTTTGCAGAAAGCAAGCAATGGCCATGACTCATCCAGATGGCTAACACTGATAGAACTAAAAAGTGCTGTACTTTGTTCCAAGGCAAATCCTGAGGAGACATAACTGACCTCGATAGATAGCAAATAATTGATTAATATAGGTCTCACTTTAATTTGGTCTTAAACATCTAGCAGAAAATTATAACCTCAAGATATGTAAAACAATTTCATAATAATATGCTAGCTGTAAAATGTTCAACTCACTAACAACTTCTGACACTTTCCAGCTATACTGGTAACTGACTACTGGTAGCTGAGATTATTGGACTGTGTAGGGTTGCTGTACACATGCATCTATGATTTTTGGATTGAAATTCTTTAGCCTAAGTGATTAAATTCACTTAGAATGGAAAGGTTTCTATCTTTTTTTTTTTTTTTTTTGCGGTACTGGGGATCGAACTCAGGACCCTGCGCTTGCTAGGCAAGCGCTTATTCCACTGAGCTGTATCCCCAGCCCTGGAAAGGTTTCTAAAATGAGATCCTGTACAGAGTCCTCCAAACACAGCTTCTCCAACAGCAAGTGAATCATTTACACTACAAAACAGAAAAAAGGAAGATACAGGGAGCCACTGAAGCTGGAAATACTTTGGTCCTGAGAAAAACATCCTGTCTGAGACAATTACAGTCATTAGCTGCTAGGCAACCCTGTGTCTCACGATATGAACCTTGTGAAAAGTATAAATAAACACCCCTACTGTTGTTGTTCAGTTCTTCTCTTCCCATCAGGAGAAAGAGGACCACCACTTGACCTCAGCTTTGTTTCTTGTCTATATTTTCCTTGTCCCATCACCATTTTTTCCCAGGATGATGGAGGGCCACGTGGGTAAAGACATTCATAAGAATGATGTCAGTAAACTTACCTATTCCAGCTTTATTGCAGGTAGGTTACAGCATACCACCTAATTCTAATTATGTGGTTCCATGTGAGACTTAAGGAAGTGTACAACATGTGTGGTACTCTTAGGGTGAGTAGTTGCAGCATATCAGTCTCATATCCTTGGTAATGAAGCACAGTGAACATTTGCATGCCACTCATATCAGAGTCTGATATGAGAGTTACTGGTGGAGTAGCCTTCCATGTGGTCACTCAGGAACTTAGGCTTTAAAAAAACTCTTATGTCTCTGCCTTCCTCTAAGTCCTGAGTCCTCTCTATTCAGGAAGTGAAAGAAGATAAACAAGGCTAGTTGGAGAAGGTTTTATTGTCTCTTCCCAGAAGGGATGGACTTGCTTTCTACCAACCTTCTATTGTCTGGAACTCAGACACAGATGTTGTCAAACAATGAGGGAGTCTGAGAAGTGTGATCTGGTCATGGATTTTGGTAAATGCATAGTAGTTTCTGCTGCATAATGTAGCTGATTTTCTGGCTGCCTTGGTAACAGATGAGTGGTCCATTGGAGAAAGCTTTCTTAATGTGAAATTTTAAAGGACATACAATTCAACATTGTGGGCAAAAGTAGTTCAGTAGAGTCCCGCACAATGTAGCTGGGTGTAGTTCCTGGCCATATAGCTGCATTGATGGGCTTTCTGGCCCCTGTAGCATTTGCATGGACTGCCTAGTATATTTGAGCAAGTTCCTTTCCTGCTTAGTGTAGACTGAGTGATTTCACAGGTTGTAGCTGCAAATTGAATGTTTTCATTTCTTTTTTGTCTGTTTTTCTTTTAGTTATTTTATGTACCTTTGAGACTGGGTTTCATGGAGATATCTTTACTGAAATACATTATCATGCTTACTTCTGTCTGCCCAACAGCCTGGATGCTCTTCTTGTGTAAGAATGAACCTGGGCTCGTATGCGCATAAGATCATGTCATCAATGAATCCATTCTGCTAGTTTCAGGACCAAAGATACGTCTTACTAAACCACATTAGAATTAGGTAAATATTTGTAATTCTTTTGCAGTTGAATTAGGATAGTCTCATCTAATCTTTGGCTGGAGAGAAGTTTACTTGAAACGTTAAGAATGGAATCTCTACCCTAGGAGAGATCCTTACCCTAGTAGTTCCTGTTGGGCAAGGAGGTTGTGACAAATAGCAGGGAACCCAGTTTTGTGTCCTGGGCATCAGTTAGGTAGAGGATTGCCTTAGTTACTTTTTTTGTGGTTGAGACAAAATACCCAACACCCAAAGTTAAGGTGGAGGGAAGATTCATTTAGCTCACAGTTTGTGGAGGCTTCAGTTCATCATTATCTGGCTCCAAGGCAGGGTGTTATGGCAGAGGAGCATCACAGAAGAGAAGCAGTTCATGGTAACAGAAGTCAGCAGAAGCAATAAGCAATGGATGACCACAGACCCTTCTATCCCTTTTATATTATACAGGCTACTGAGGATGGATGGCACTCACATGCTTAATCCTGGTGCACTTAAGCCTAGCGTTGAACCATGAATCAATCCCAGCATCACACAGCCTAGATCCAGCCACCTCTGAAAGAGCCCCACCTATGACCTCATGAGGCTTTGGGGTGGGGGAACAACTAAACACAAGCCATAACAAGGATGAAAGTAAGATACCATTACTAACCCTTTATAGGTACCTGGGTTCAGGGAGTGATAAAAGTTGAAAGTTTCAGAGTGTAGCATAAATCTCTACTTAAGCTCTTCAAAATCCATTCTACACCCTTTGGTTGGTATTGGATTTAAATAATTTCTGAGGGCAACCAATTAATAATGAGATTATCTCACTCTTTAAGCTTTGTTGCGTCTCAGTTTCATCATATATAAAAATAAAGAGTATCTCCCAGTCACCACTTCTGTGGTTTGATTTCACTAGCAGATTTTCAGTGATTCTCGTTATTCTTGGCTGCTTTCATATTCTCCACCAGATGGCTCCAGTCTCTCTGTGTAAACCCACATCTACAGCTTCTGTTTGAGCCTGGCTCCCCTTTGAGGATTTCTTCCCTCCATATAAGCAATTTCTACTCTTCTCCATGTCTTTAAACAAAGCCACTTCACATGTTTGAAAGCATGTTCTTTCTCCTGTCTTCTTCAATATTTTACCATTATATAATCTATAAATCAAGACTCAAATAGTGAAATCATTTATTTTATTTTCAGTGATGCCATGCTATTCCCTATTATAATCTCCATAGTAGACTGTGGCCAAGTGTTGGGCACCAAAGAGCCCATTGGTGCAGTTAGAAATAAAATGCAGAAGTATGTACCCCTGTGCATGTGTTAGTTTTCTGTAGCTATAACAAAACACCTGAGAACAATTTCAAGGAGGAAAGGTTTATATGAGATCACTGTGTCAGAGGTTTCAGACCATGACCACTTCTTTCCAGGCATGTGGTAAGGCAGAATATTATAGGAGAGAGGGCATAGCATAGCATAGCTGCTAGGCTCGTGGCAGCTGGGAAGCACACAGAAATTGGGAGAAGTAAGAAGAAGGAGAATGGGAGAGGCACTGGAGTTCCAACATCCGCTTCAAAGGCAAGCTCCCAATTCAACCCACCTTTTAATGTTTCTACTACCTCCCAATGGTGCTATCAGCTGGGTATCAAGCTTTTAGCATATAAGCCTTTGGAGATATTGAAGATCCAAACTATAATATGTGCGTGTGTAATGAGTGACTGAAAAATTAGCTTGCATGTTCTTCTGCTATGGATTTAGTTCGAGAGGATTGAGGACACTTTCCCATTTTCCATTCCTAAGATGGGATAGTTCCAAAGATCTAGGTCCCCTGGAGGTAGTATTGGCAAAAGGACATTTGATAGTATAAGAAAAAGAGAAGTTGGAGACTTAGCTTATTCCAACGTGTGATCAAAATATATGGTGAATGTTTACATTGAAAATTTTAGGTTATGAAATTTTTAAATCTGAATGGTTTAAATTATAAAAGACACATTGTCATTAATCCCCCTCAAAACAGTTCCCTTATCTTTGAATATGTTTACCTTATTATTCCTCTTTCCTGTGTCTTTTTGTGAGGTATGATCACAAATATGGTGACTGCTGCTCTGGGTGCTGTCCAGTGGAAAGGCAGGCAGGCTCGTAAAAATATTATGGTATGTCCTCATTCATCTTAGTCACCATGTCTGGGACTGTGTGATTTCTGGCTCTTCCCCAAAGTCAAACTGACCATGAAAGGTAAATGTTTTGGTTCAATTTGGTCTATCTAGGCAGCCATGTCAGCTCAACTACAGACATGACAGGTGACTCCCAGAACTTCTTCAGAATGTGGGAAGAATGGTGGGATAAGTGTGTTTGAAGCAGGATTGGGGAGTGTTTTTAGGGGAACTAATGACAATGTTTCTTTCAGTGTAATAATTTAAAAAATTAGCTTTCACTGTATCTTTTGATCGCACACATAAGTTACTCATCCAACAAATATTTGTCTGCAAGTGGTTTGAGACTTTTCTAGGATTAATATCAGCAAATAGGATTGTCAAGATTCTTGCTGTCACATAATCTGTATTCAGAATAACACAGAAACCCACATACTAGTGTTTGGCATTTTGGTCAGTGTTATGAAGAAAACATCATGAAACTGTGAGGCATAGAGAGCTAAGATGTGCTGAGAGCTAAGTCCCTCAGAACTAGCAAGAGCCTTGGGAGTTTCATAAGGCATGGAGAGCTGAATTCCTTTGAACTCAGCACCCTGGGGGTGGGGAGACTTGCAAAGCTAGTGGCTGCTGGTATTAACCAGGTCTTCAGGAGCTCTGCCTCAGGGCTGCATTTGCAGGGGAACACGACAGCCCGCCACTGAGTGTGCGTAGCGTATGTCCTAGAAGGGGAGCAAAGGCGTCATCACCATCTTGGTGTGGTGAGCATGCCCTCGTCATTTCTTTTTGGATCCTATAAGCTCCATGGTTCTTATGTTTATGGGGATGAAAAAGAACTTCCCCAAATAGTGGACGGTAGACTTTTCATTGGCTTTGCACGGGGGGGGGTCTCATTAGATTTAATTTAATTAATAAATTAAAGCAAGCATTGCTTGTACTGGGGATCATGGATCTGCGCAAACCAGATATACATGTATTACCTATGTTGCTTATGTTATTTTTCATATTACAACCCACACAGTGTGAGGTCACCCACTTGATTCCATACACAGAAAGTTCTAGTGATTTAAAATTTAAAATTCCACTGAGTGTGATGGTGCATGTCTGTAATCACAGCCATAGGGAGGCTGAAGCAGGAGGCCAGCCTGTCAAACAAAACAAAACAAAATTTAATATCGAGTAGCCTTTTCAGCACAAACATTTTAAACGAAGCAGAATCATGCGACTGTGGGGAACACTTGAAGAAGATGGGGTACCTCTGGTCTGCCTGACATAGGACGAGTAAGCAGCTGGTTATGTAGGCCTGCTTCTCAAAGGAGTCCCGGGTCTTCCTTTGCCACCATCTGGTGGTAAGGCTGTCCTCTGCAAGGCATCTTTTCCCTCTCTGGGGCTCTCCCTTTTCTGGGTGGCTCTGTGACCTGCCTGGCAGGACTTGTAGACAGAAATGAGCAGGCAGAGGCTTCTGCCACCTAGAAAAAGCAGCCCCCAGCCCTTGCTCAGCGGCAAGTGACAGATCCTAGTGATTATGCAGAAGGGCTGCATTCACTATCAGGAAGCAAGCTCCTGGGAGGCGCTGGCTCCGGAAGGGCCAAAAGGTGCCAAGAAACCTGCAAGGAAAACGACATTGCTTCTGCTGTGAGCGCCAGTGCGCCTGCCAGCGCCGAAGCTTGCCACCTGTGTCTGCGCGCTCCACTGATCAGCCGAGGGAGGGGGATGCAAATGTGGATAGGAGGTGGCCAGTTTGCTAGGAGCCAGGTCACTGAGCTGCACCCCTCTCCGCGCTCAGATATCCTGGCTTCAACGAAAGGTGCTGTGTCAAAACTGTCGATTGTGCACCTGCTCCTCAACGGCTTGCCACTCTGCTGAGTGGGCAGGTGCTGCTGTCTGCTGGAGCTGTTGCTAAGGTTTGAACCCAAAGCAGGGAAACCGTGGGAGTGCCTCAGGCCGAGTGGAGCCAGAGAACAGCTGCGGGGTGGAGTGAGTCAGCCGGAAAAGCCCCCTCCCTCCCTGCCTGCCCACTCCTCTGGCATCAGCACCCGGAGGCCTCCCCACCTCCAGTCCAACTCCTGCTTGCACTGGCCACCCAGGCCCTCTCTGGCCGTCACTGGCTGCTGAGCTCTTCTGAGTGCTCAGCTGAGTTCTGCCTTGTCAGACCTTCAGATGTGGCCGAGTTTTGGCGCTTTTCCTATGTGATCGTCAGGACTGGGGTCATCAGCTCTGCCCAGAAACTCTGTATCTCTGTTTCTCACTTGTACAATCAATGAGGTTAGCACCTTGCGAATGTCTTCCATCTTTAAGTCATACCCCACTCTTGTCTAGCAGGTAGCTGCTCCTGAGTTAGGAGGCGTCATCACACTTTGCTGGGGTCCTGGAGGGGGCAGCACGTTTGATCTCAGAAATAAATGTTTCTGGCTCTGTAGCCGGCAGCCCCGGAAGCTAAACTCAGTCCATCAAGATGGCAAGAATCAAAAATGCTCCATAATTACCTCTTATATCAACGGAAAAGCTCATGTCTTCTTGAAAAACTCTTTGTTTCTTCCCTTTTCAGATGACTCTTAATTATACAAAAATTTTAGGCGCAACTTAGAGCAATTGGTTTCTGGTAAGAATAGTTACTGCCTGGCAAGCCAAGCATGCTGGCATATTCCTGTCTTCCCAGTACTCTGGGAGGCTGAAGGCAGGAGATCACAAGTGTGAGTCCAGCCTGGGCAATTTAGTGCAACCTTTACTTAAAATAAAAAATAAAAATGTGCTGTGGTTGTACAAAGACCGTGGTTTCAGTCTTCTTACTGGGGAAAAAAAATAATGGTGCCTTGTACACTAATGGAACTAGCTCATTTAGAAAAAACAGTTTTAATTTGTTGTACTTTGTGTGTTGCAGTGAGGGTTTTAACATACGATCCCTATTATACTGTATCTTTGCCTGGCTAACTTCAGAATCATCTAATTTTTTTTAAAAGGTCTCAAACCTACCTTACATTTACTAATAAAAATATCTTTGAGTGAGGCCCTGGAATCTGTGCTTTTAGTGGAGCTTTTCAGATACTCTGCTGTATGTTAAAGAAGATTTACAACCTTAGTTACTTTTCTCATTTCTGGGATAAAATACCCAATATCCAGAGTAAGGGGAGAAAGGTTTATTTACCTCACAGTTTGTAGAGATTTTAGTCCATGATCAACTGGCTCCAAGCACGGTGGCACATGGCCGAAAGGGAACTGCTCATGGAAGTGGAAGACAGCAAAAGAACCAAGGGAAGGAGAGAGGCAAGCCCCTGTCCGTCCCTTATACTGTACGCAGGCTACTTGCCCTAGGGTTGGTGGAGCGCTCACATCTTTAATTCTAGCATTGAACTTTGACTCAATCACAAATCCTAGATTCATCCATCCCTGAAAAAGTCCAAGAATGCATGAGGCCTTGGAAGGACATCTAGACACAAACCATAACACCCTGTGCTGACTGTTTCCACATTGTTATATACCAGCTTGCTATTTATCTCCTTAGTATTTTATGTGTTACCCTCTCTAGCTTCTCTAGCTTGATTGTAAACTTTGGGAAGGCAATATACCACCCACTTCTTTTTATGTAGTGTTCAGTATGCATCCATATTATTTACTTCAGAGGTCTAAGTAACAAGCTGTGGATTTTTCTCCAAGATTTGATGCAGCTCAGAAATTAGTGGAATAGCTACTGAAATTAAGAAGGAGGAAGTGTAAGAGGAGGGAGAGGTCAGGCTGGATTGCTCTAGCTATATTGAAATACATATTTCCTTTTATTTCTAAGATGCATCTAGTATATGGGATTCTTTCTCTCCCTAGAAGTTTGAGCTGTAGGTATTTCAGGACCAGTTAAATGGTCTGTAAGGACACGGCTCCAGGAGAGGTGTGGAGAAGTCCTGGAGGTGTTAGATTCAGGTCCCTGAAGCCTCTTGTATGATGATCTGTCTGAATGGTGTTGGCTTCACAGTGAGGCGAACTGGTTAAGGGGGAGTTGGAGACCCGACAAATGTCCCACAGTGAAGGAGGCATGAAAGTGCTGAGGAACCAAGGCTCTTCAGCCGGTGGGAAAAAGGCCAAAAGGCTGTCTCTGCATGTTCAGATTATGGTTTGAAGAATATCAACATTCCAGGGCTGTGTCTCCCCTTCTATAGGTGGTGGAGAGCAGTGAGGAGGGAACCAGTGGGAATGGGGGTCTCCAAATAATCCAGTGGCTTTGGTGCTAGGGGAGATGAGAGCTACCTCTGGGACACAGGCTGGCTTTGGGGTTTGGATTACTTAGCACTGGTTGCTGATCTAAATAAGGGGTCAGAGTGAACCATGTGGGGAGGTCTAGGACAGCAATATGGCTGTGGCTGTGTGATGAGCAAGGCAGACCTTGCTGGAACAAGAGGGTCTGAGTCCTTCTAGCCTGAGAATGCATATGGCAGGCATAGGCTCCATGCACTTCTGTAGGACAAATTATTTCAATGCCTTGTGATTTTTTTCCAGGAAAAATTGATCTACGGCTCAGCATAAGTGGTGGAAGAGTATTCCTTAAGCCAGAGGGTATAACCTGCTCACGAATTGTTGCAAAAGGGCCTTACTAAATTTGATAAGGAGGGAGAAGGTTCAGGACTCCTGTAAGTTATTACTCCTACCTCCAACTTTTTATTAATTCTCTAGCTCATGTGGTAGATGAATCATGAAACTATATGAGACTATTAATCTATTACGTGTATCGGAGAAGCTCTCAGCGGATTTATCCACCCCATACTCTAAGAGATGGCCAGAGAGTAGGAATATGATTCTTATTTAGGCAAATAGGAAAATGTAGATTTGAGAAGCCAGAAGGCTTCTTCAAGGTATACCACAGTTAATGGTAAGACAGGCATAGAGCTATGTGTGGGCCATGAGTTGTTCAAGCTGACAGAAATACTCTCTTAGCTGCATGGGAAGCCCAGCCAACTTGGTTCTCAGACACACAACCCTTTGTTGTTGAGCCTTAAAGGTGATTCAGGAATTTAAGGCCGCTGGAGACTTCTTTTGAGATGTGAGGATGCCTGAGGTAGACATTGTAAATGTTGGCAACCCAAAATATTGGAGAGTTTTTATGGTGGAATAAATATCCAGATATTTACCTCTGACATCTGCTTGCCTTCTTTGCTTCTCTCCATCTGCTGGAAGCGTAAATCCTGTTATTGAGGCAAATGAAACTTTTCAACTCTGACACTCCCTGCTGACAACACTTTTCTTTCCCCATATCAGCTCACCCTGGCCTGATAAGCAAACAACTTCTCTGCATCCTGTTATCTCACTCCCCAGCCTACTGAGGCCACCCAGGTGTGAAAAGCTGTAAACCTGTCACCTGTGAGTAACTGCTTTTTCTGCTTCTGTAATTTAGCTTGCTTGCCTTTCCCTACCATATGCCTTCTCATACCCCAGGCTTGGGCTCTGATTTGGTAAAAGGCAAAAGATTTATACAATCTGAAGAGAAATCAGAGTGTGGGGCTCAGACTTGGGCATGCCACATTCCTCTGGGCCTGCTAAAATAACAGGGCTCGCTTCTCTCCACGTCTCCGAGTACTGCTTGGTTTCTTTGCCTCCAGTAAACCTTAAATCGCTGTAATATTGTCTTATCAGGTCTCAGCTTCCTCCTGTTTCTCTCTAGCTGCTTACCCTTCTCTTTGTCCTGCTACTTTGACTGGTGGCCAAGATGGAATTTCTTCTCAAAGGTAAGATCTTCACTACTTTAGTCACTGAAATGAACATACTCATTGCAACAACTGGTCTAACCATCATATGGGGCACTGTTATTTTCAGAGTTAATAATTACGCAGCTACTTCTAAGAGGACTAATATCTAGAATACATAAAGAACGACAAAAAGAGGAATCCACCTACTAGAAGACCCAATCAAAAAGTGGGCAAGTGAAATGAATTACGTACTTCACAGATGAAGTACAAATGGCCAGTAAGTACATAAACACTCAACATCCCTTGTTACTACTGAAATGCAAATTAAAACTACACTGAGACTTCATCTTATCCCAGAAAAATTGTTATTATCAGAAATCAAATAATAGCCAGAGATATATACTCAGAAGAACAGTGCTTGCCTGGCAAGTGCAAGGTCCTGAGTTCAATTCTTAGTACCAAAAAAAAAAAAAAAGTTAAAAAATAACAACAAATAACAGCAAATCCTGGCTGGGCTGCAAAGGAAAAGTACCCTACCTACATTGCTGGTGGGAATGTAAACTAGTACAATCACTATGTAAATCAGTATGGAGATTTCTCAAAAAACTAAAACTAGAAATTCCATGTTACTCAATTATTCCCCTTTTAGGTATCTGCCCAAAAGAGTTCGATGTTATATTACAGTAACACATTTGTGCATACCTGTGATCACAGCAGCAGAATACATAATAACCAAATCGTGGAAACAGCCTACAGGTCCATCAGCAGATGAATGGACAAAGAAAATGTGATATTTAAACACAACGGAGTACTACCCTGCCATTTGAGTCAGTTGTAAGAAAGTGGAAGCACCTTCAGACCATAATGTTAAGTGAAATAAATCTATGTTAGTTGCTTTTCTCATTGCTGAGACAAAATATCCAACACGCAAACTTAAGGGAGGAAAGGTTTATTTGGCTCACAGTTTATAGAGGTTTCAGTCCGTAATCACTTGACTCCAAGGCTGAGTGGCTTGGCAGAGGGGCCTCACAGAGGAGAAGAGTTCATGGCCTCCACAAGGTAACAAAAGCAGCACGTCCCTTATGCCGGACTCACGCTACCTTTTCTAGGGGAGGTATACCACTCACACCCTTAGTCCTAGCCAGAACTGTGCCAAACCAATCAGTGGGCTGGTTTACTAATCACACATTTTTGATACTAGTACCACACACTCTAAATACAGCCACCTCTGAAAATCTCACTCCCCGTGACTGCATGAGGCTTTGAGGGGACATCTAGACACAAACCATCACAGAATCTGATACCCAAGTTTAATCTGACACACACGGCTTCTCCTTTGTGAAAAACCCGGAATATAAATAAGGAGCAAAATGGAGACTGGATATAAGGAAGTGGGGAGAACTTGTTCCAGCGGGAAGGAGACAGTAGATGAGGGGAGATGGGAGGGAAGGGAAGGGAGGGAAAAGCAATTTAGGGAAAAAATTGTGGAAAAATGGAAATAAAGCTTTTGTAAATGGGGAAAGGTTAGAGGGAGGGACTCGGGGGCAAAGAAAAGAATTAATATGTGTTATGTACATGTACAAGTTCTCCATGGTGAATGTGAGCATATGCACTGCAAACATGTACTAATAGACAGTAAACTAATGAAAAATAAGTGTGTAGCTGTACCCGGATTTCACTCTCGATGGTAAGTAAGGTCGGGAAGGGGGCGGGACTGCCTGTTCATTTTCTCCCAGTAGCTGCTCTCCCTCTTTCCTATGGCAGTGGAAGTCCTGGCTCTGAGCTCAGCCTACGGCTTTGTAAACTCTGCATTCCCTGTCTCCATCAGCTCCAGGTGCGGCCTTCTTGCTCCACTCTAATCAATGAGATAAAACTGGAAATACCGTGCAGGTTATGAAAATCTTTTTTTCATCTTGCTGTCTGGAAGGCAGATGCTACCATCTTGGACAATGAAGTCAAGGCTGCGAGGCAGCAACAGGTTAGAAGGAGCCAGGGTTGCTGTTACTGCAGAGTAACCTATGGGAACTTGGGTCATGCAGAGGGATTTTTAGGAGCTAGATTTTGCTTGTTTGATGCTCTCCAAGTTAACTCCTAACAGATAGAGTAAATTTTAACAGCATCCCGTGTAAACTGACTTGAACTTGGACCAACTTTCAGGGACCTGGGAGAATTACTTCCCACCATTTCCCAGGCTCTTTTTCTTTTAGTCTGTGATGCTACGTTGTGGGACAGGGAAGGAGTGCGAAGCACACATTTATTTCCTGCCTGACCAGCAAGAGGAGCAGTAAATCACCAGCTCCCAGAAGTCAAACCTGTGCTTTGATACACAAATAAGATTCTTTAGATTCTTTTTTTTTTTTTTTTTTTGGTCCAAAACACAAGTTCCTCAGTCTCCTTTCTTTTTTTTTTTTTTTTTTTGCGGTACTGGAGATCGAACTCAGGACCTTACACTTGCCAGGCACACCACTTTACGATAGAGTCAACGAGACATTACAGAGCCCAAACTTCCATTACAGTTTTCTTCTTTGGAATGGGATTTTTCCTCACCACGGTGTCATTGCTAAAGGGCAGTGGGTGGGCTTCCAGGCCAGTGAGCAGGGGACATACGCAGTTCAGCCTTACTTGGAGCCTCTGATGACTTTTGAGATCACAGTCCTGCTTTTTACCTTTGTGGTGCTGAAGGTGAAACCTTACTTGTGCATGCCAGGCCAGCGCGCTCTACCACTGAGCTACGTCTGCAGCCCCCACAGCTACACCTATGTTCTCCTTTCCCTTACACATTTTCTTGTAATAATTTAACCTGATTAATTTCTGTCTGCTCTCTTGCTGCGTTTTCCTTCCTTATGAAAAAAATGAGGCTGGCGTTTATCCCTATTGCTTTCTGCTTCCCAGCACCAGGACAAAGATGGAATTATTTAAAAGAATTTAGAAAAAATACAGGTCCTTGTGTAGACCCAAAGATGCCTGGAAGCAACGTTGCTTGCGAGATTCTTCTTTTATTGGTGTGTTAGGAGAAAGAAAGTGGACAAGGCCAGGAGGCTGGAACTGAAAGGTAGGAGAGTCAGTTTAGAATTGTGAGGGCTGGCTCTTTTTTATTTTTCATTTTAAAGAGAAAAGAACAAAAACAAAATAACAAAAACAAGAAATAATGATACAGAATTTCAAAGCAAGATGATAGGAAATCAACATTAGTTGTTGTGTTACTTATTGTCATCTTCAAAGTGCTTGCTCAGATTACTGGATATAGGCATGCAAGACTGATCAATTAAACATTAACTGTTCCTTTCAATAAACCAATAGAAATTAGTAGTACAATTATCTTAGCTATCTTGTGTGTGTTTATATATATACTTTTTTGACTTTCCTTCTTTTCTTCTTTCTCTCATTCCAGTTCTTTCCTATTAAGCAGTTTCTTTCCCTTTCACAACACCTATTGTACCTCTTGGGTTTTATTTACTCTACCAAATCTTTATACTAGGGAGATGATATGGTGTTTACATATGTGACTCTGATTTATTTCACTTGTAAGTGTGCTCTCTAGTTGCATCCATTTACCTATAAAAGTTTATCTTTCTTTATAGCTGAGTAATATTTCATTGTAGAAAAGTACCACATTTTTCTTATCCACTCCTCAGTTGATAGGCATTTGTGTTGTTTCCAAAATTTTGCTATGACAAATTGTGCTGCTATGAATGTGGGTGCGCATATATCGCTGTGGTGTGATGTTTTTAATTCTTTTGGGAAAATACCCAGAAGGGGAATGCCTGGGTTAAATGGGACCTCTACTCCTAATTTTCGGAGGACTCTCCAGACTGATTTCCAAAGCCGTTGCAGCAGTCTACATTGCCACCAACAGTGGAGAGGAGTTCCTTTTCCCCTGCAACCCCTCCAGCATTTGTTATTGGTTGATTTCTTGGTGATAGCCATTCTTATTGGTGTGAGATGAAATCTCAGTGTTGTTTTAATTTGCATCTCTCAAATGACCAGTGCTGCTGAACATTTGTTAATGTATTTATTTGCCATTTGCATTTCTTTGTGTGAAAAGTGTGTATTCATCTCAGATGCCCATTTTTGGATTGGGTCTTTGGATTTTGGGGGTCTGAGTTTTTTCAGTTCTTTATATGTTCTAGACGTAAGTCCTTTGTCTGAGGGACAGTTAGCTAAAATGTTTTCTCCCCTATGTGGGTTGTCTTTTCATTCTCTTGGAGATTTCTTTTGAAGTACAAAAGCTTTTTAATAGGATGAGAACCCAGTTGTTGATTCTTTGAAGTGTTTCCTGTGCAGTTTGGCTGTACCTACGCCTATGTCTTCAAGATTTCAACCTACTTTCTCTTCCAGTAGATTTAGTGTTTCTGCTTTAATATTTAAATCTTTGATCCATTTTGACTGAGTTTAGTGTATGGTAATGGACATGGGTCTAATTTTTAGTCTTTGGCATGTAGAGAACCAGTTTTTCTAGCACCATTTATTAAAGAGCCTATCTTTCTTCCAGTGAACTTGATTGTCTCCTTTGTCAAAGATCAGGTAGCTTAGTGTGTTTGCAGTTGTGTCTGCAACTTCTAATTTATTCCACTGGTCCTCGGGTCTATTTTTTGCCACTACTATGCTTATTTTTATCACAGTAGCTTTGTTGTATAATTTCAAGTCAGGGATTGTGATGCCTCCTGACTTGTCTTTGCTGTCCAGGAGTGCCTTTGCTATTCTAGGTCTCTTTTGGTTCCAGATGAACTTTAGGAATGTTTTTTACAGTTCTGTGAGGTAAGCTAATGGTATTTTGATCAGGATTGCATTAAATCTGTATAACAATTTTGGGAGTATAGCCATTTTCACTATGTTAGTTCTCATCCATGAGCAAGGGATAGCTTTCCATTTTCTGATATCCTCTTCAATCTCCTTTTTCAGAGTACTGTAATATTCAATATATAAATCTTTTACTTCCTTTGTAAATTTTTTGACTGACTCCTAAGTATTTGATTTCTTTTGGTGCTATTGTGAAGGGTGTGTTTTCCCTAATTTCTCTCTAAATAAATTTATTGTTTGTGTACAAGAATGCTGTTGAATTTTGAGTATTGGCTTTGTATCCAGTCATGCAACTGAATTTGGTTATTAACTCTAGGAGTCTTTTAGTGGAGTTTTGGGGGTCTTCTATGTAGAGTATCATGCCATCTGTGAAAAATGATAATTTTACTTCTTCCTTCTCTATCTTTATTCCTTTTATTTCTCTCTCTTGTCTAATTGCTGTGGCTAATGCTTCCAGAACTATATTGACAAGGATTGGTGATAGTGGATATCCTTGTCTTGATCCTGATTTTAGAGTGAAAGCTTTCAGGTTTTGTCTACTTAGTATGATTTGGCTGTTGGTTTGTCATAGATGGCTAGTCTTGGTTACTTTTTTCTCGTTGCTGAGACAAAATGCCCAACGCCCAAAACGAAGGAAGGAAAGGTTTATTTAGCTTACAGTTTGTGGAGGTTTCAGTCCATACTTGGCTGGCTCTGAGGCAGAGTGGCACATGGAAGAGGGCAAACATGGCAGCAGAGCACAGCAAAAGCAACCACAAAAGGGAGGAATGGCTGCAAGCAGCCTCTTTCCCTCCCTTACATTGTAAACAGGCTACCCCCACCCAAAGGGTGTGTAGCTCTCACACAATCTCCATACCTTCCTCTTCCATAGGCTCAGGATGTATACAAAGTAAGCACCCTGGTTTCCTGCTGAGTCACTCAGCCAAACCTCTAGACTTCCTGAGTTGACATAATGTATCGCCATAACATGGCTTTTACCAGATTGAGATAAAGACCATCTATTCCAATTTTCTGTTGGGTTTTTATCATGAATGAGTGCTGGATTCTATCAAAAGATTTTTCTGCATCTTTTGAGATGGTCATGTGATTTTTGTCTCTGACTCTGTTAATATGGTGTATTATATTTATCAATTTGCATATGTTGAACCATTGTTGCATTCCTGGAATAAATCCTACCTGGTCATGGTATATAATCTTCTTGAAAATTTGTTGAATTCTGTTTGCTAGCATCTTATGGAGGATTTTTATATCTATGTTCAGTAGGGAGATTGGCCTGTAGTTCTCTTTTTTGTTTGTATCTTTCTCTGGTTTTGGTATCAGGATAATACTTGTCTCCAGGAAGGAGTTAGGGAGAATTGCTTCCCTTTCAATTTCATTAAAGAGTTTGAAGAGTATTGATATTAGATCTTCTGTAAATGTCTTGTAGAATTCATCAGTGAATCCATCAGGACCTGAGCTTTTCTTTGTTGGTAAGATTTTAATTACATTTTCAATCTCATTTTAACTGATATTAGGTTATTGAGAATTTTTATATTTTCTTTGTTCAGCTTTGGTAATTCATATGTATGTAGGAATATGTCCATCTCTTCTATGTTTTCCATACTATGAGAGTAAAGATTTTCAAAGTATGTATTGATGATCCTCTGAATTTCCACAGGATCTGTAGTAACTTCACCCTTATCAGTCCTCAATACATGAATTTGAGTATTTTCTTTCCTTTTTTTGATAACGTTGACTAAGGGTTTGTACATTTTATTTATTTTCTGAAATAACCAGCTCTTCAATTCATTTATTCTTTATACTGTTTTCTTAGTTTCCATTGTGCTCTAATTTTTATAATATCCTCCCTCCTATGGACTTTGGGTTTATCTTGCTCTTCTTTTTCTAGAAGCTTGAGGTGTAATATTAGATGGTTTATTTGTGCTTGTTCTGTTTTCCTGATGTGAGAATTCACTGCTGTAAATTTCTTTCTTAGGACTGCTTTAGTTTCTTTTTTTTTTTTTGGACTGCTTTAGTTTCATCCCACAAATCCTGTTATGTTGTGTCTGCATTCTCATTTAGTTGTAGATATTGTTTAATTTCTTCCTTTATTTCATCTGTGATGCATTGGTTTTTTTTGGAGAGTATTATTTAATTTCCATGTGTTTATAGAATTTTTGAGGGTTCTCTTACCATTAATTTCTGATTTCATTGCACTATGGTCAGATATTATGCATGGGATAATTTTAATTCCTTTTCATTTACTTAAGCATGTTCTGTGGGCTAGTATATTGTCTATTTTAGAGAATGTTCCATGTGCAGCTGAGAAAAATGTGCATCCTGATAATGTTTGGTGGAACAATCTAAAAACATCTCCTAAGTCCATTTGTTCACAGGTTTGGTTCAGTTCTGTTATTTCTTTGCTAATTTTTTATCTAGTTGTTCTGTCTCTTTGTGAAAATGGGGCATTGAGGTCTCCCATTGCAGTTGTGTTATTGTGTATTTGATTTTGTATATCTATTAATAATTGTCTTATATAGCTGGGAGTGTCTCTATGTTGTGCATATACATATGATTGTTATCTCTTCCTTTTGAAGTTTCCCATTAACAATTATATAGTGACCTTCTTTATTCCCTTTGATCATTCTTGATTTGAATAACTACTGAATACAGAAGAAAAAAAGATGACATCCAGTCAGACAGGAGAGGGATATCCAGTCAGACCAACAAGGGAGATACAGTGATAGTGTGCATAACTAGTCCCAGAAGTGTATTGAGTATGGAGCTGATCTTGGCCCCTGGATGTGAGGCCTGGGACTAGACTTCTGCTGGTGGAGTTTTCTGGAGTTCAACCACTGGCTCCTTGGTCTCACCAATTACTCTGCCCTCCAAAGGTGTGTGTGTGCCTGTGTACCTGGGACCCGGCTGTGGTCCTGGATCTGAGGTCTTGGGGTTCCTGTCAGTCTATACAACAGAGACATGTGTCCTTATACTTCTCTGAAAGACCCTGGTATCCCCGAGACAATGGAGGAAGCCTGGGGTGCAGGCCCACTCTGCTCACAGGCCCTGCCTTCACACAGAGCTGTGAAGGTTGGCTCTGAGGTTGAATAGTGGACTTTATTTCAGCAAAGGAAGACAAAGCACTATTTTCTCCTCAGTATAATCCACTTCAAATTTTATATCATGAGGTTAAAAGGGACTCTAGCTTAAGTACCCTACCCGCCCGGCATGATAGCTGCAAATTGTACTTGCCATGGCTGTAATGTTTTTGTTGGCAAGTGAAATGCACGTACTTATATGCCAAACTATTACTATTTCCCTAGGGCTTTGTTCCTTTTATAATATGTTCATCACTATGAAGGCTTTTCATTCACTTTGTGCATTTTCTCCATTTTTCCTTATCTTTTTACGCTTAAATTGATATGCATACACATGTTAGCCAGGAAACTGTTTATGAGAACATTAATATCATTTGCCAAGACTGATTTATTGTCCCTGAGCCATAGCCTGGCCCCCTGCAAGGATGCTACTTATGTTTCTTTGTTCTGCCTTTGAAGGGTTTAGCTGTTGCTGAAACATTCTCTGGCTCTCATCTCTATTGCATATCACGGATTTAGAGATATTTGGATAACTGTCATCAAGTTTAGAATATGGGAGCATCACATGATATGATTTTATATTTAATTTAGTGGCTTACACCAAACTTCAGGAAGAGACCAAAACCCTGCACTTTTATCTCTGAATAAAAACTGAAATTTTGAGCTGTGTTACAAAACCTCACCTGGATGTTAGTAACACTCTCTATAAGCTCACTGTCAGTTGTTTTGTTGATAATCATCCTGTTCTAGATACCTGGTAAATTGCTCAGACCACAGGAAATTCTTTTCAGTACAAGAGCCAAAACTAAACACAGGTTTACCTGGTTCTAGTTTGCTCATTTTCTAAGGCTAGCTGTCATAAAATATTCTGCACTGCAGGAACTTTACAGAGAAACAAGTCCAAACACCAGCAGTTTCATCAGTATGAAGCACTTTATTGTCGTGTCACTTCCCAATCAATGACACCTGAAAGCGTGAGTTTATCAGCTTTTCTATAACTTTGATACCATTGATGCTAGAGTGACAGCTGTAAAACAATAACTGCTCCATGATTAAACATGGGGCCTAATCATGCTGTACTGGAAAGTGAATAAAGGACCAAAGTCTTCTTAAATGTTTTATTCACTGTGAATAATTTGTCAAAAGTACAGACCACCTTTTTACATGTGGGATATATTAGTGACAACAGTGTAATAAAGTGCTGGATGCTGTGAGATGAACAGTGATTGCTTTTATTTGGCTTGTGAGGTTGTGGTTGAACACTAGGGGGTACTCGTGGCTACAGAATGCCTCTGTCCTTTCTTTCCATTCATTTTTCCTAGCTTTGTCTGAGGGAAATTGGCAGTGGCACCAATGCACGTGGCTTAATAATTGCTGCTTCACTGAGTCCCTGGGCTGATGGTCTCAAATGACCTGAAATGAATGCAGAGGGAGGTTTAGCCGTTTGAGATGTGGGCCTTTTCCTCTTCTTCTAATAAGGCACTGCCTGGGTCTTTTCAAGACAAAGATCTCAAGGCCGCAGATGGAGGCTATGGTGATGTTCAGGTAGACATACTCACACCCATATCCACACACCCCAGCAGCCCTCTGCAGAGGAATCTGTGCAGCAAAGCAAACAAACCGTGAGCAATGCTCAGGTGCACAGGAGCTGAGCCCAAGGCACTGACATTTGCAGAGCTCAGTGTCAGTCTGCATTGGGATGAGGAACGGATCCCAAGGGAACCGAAAGGAGGCTGAAAGGGGAGGCAGAAGTAGACCTGTGGGCTCCAGGTGAGGATGGAATGGAGGAAAAAGGAAGTAGCCTTGAACCCCCGAACTAGGCCTGATCGTCTTATGGGAAGAGAGAAAACAATATGGCTGTTCATTATTTTGTGTCTATCAAAATAATGAGGAAAATATTTTGTCCTGAATCTAGGTAGCCTCTTTCTCTAAGGAGCTCAGAAGCCATGATCTCATTAGCTCTGAGAACAGCTCTGCCAAGGACAGTTTTCTTGGTACCGATCTAATTTCCTGAACAGGAAATCACGTCCCCAGTAGGTGAGGACAGAAGCTTAGATGGTAAGCTGCCTGGATGGAGGGTCTCCCATGGGCTGTCTGTGGCTCAAGAGAGGCTCACGTGCACCCTCTTGTCATAAACATGTGCTGTCTTTAGAGTCTTGGATCCTTCTGAGTGCTTTCAGTTTTTCATGGGTCTTTCTTTGAACATGTCTGTTTCTTCAAAGCTCTTTGTTTTATTTACTTTTTCATTGCTGAGACACAATACCTTGACACCCACAACTAAAGGAGGAGAGGCTTATTTTGGCTCAGGTTTTTAGTCCACAGTTGGCAGGCTCCAAGACAGGAAGGCCTGGAGGAAGGGCCTGGGTGGACAAGGGCTGCTCATCTAATGGCTGTCAAGAGGCAGAGAGTCCAGGGAGGAGCGGGGAAGGGAGACACAGCCTCCTGGTCTACCCCCAGGGACCCGCCTCTTCCAACCAGAGCCCCCACCCAAAGAGCAAGACAGCTATAAGGCCCCATCTAATCACCTTTTAACCACCTGGAGCTTTGGAGGCTGCTTTAGAGCTAAACCATAACACCCCTCAACTCACCCTTTTATCTGCCATGCCCTGGAGCAACTTTTTGTTTATAGCTTTCCAACACCAAGAAATATGGATCTTCCTGAATATATACTTAGAAGTTGTCAATATGTAGTGCAACAACCATTGTTAATTCCCTGTCACCTTGTCTGTAACTCAGCTTTGATGGTACTATTCTTATGCTACTTTGTGTCTGTTTGTTAATATGTTTTTGTTTTTACTTTTAAAATAAAAATGTAAAAGAAAAAAGAAATATGGATCTTTATACATAACAGTAAGAGGTTTGACATAACCCTGTCTTTCTTAGCTGTTGATGGAAATTTTGGTTTAGGCAAGAATTGGATGATATTCAAAATATTAAAGACAGTATTAGACAACTATTTAATTACATGGAAAAATTCTCCAGATATGTTATATGAAACAATAAGGAACAAACCTGCATTCTGATTAAAAACCACAAATCTCCCTAATATATGCATAGACAAATGTCTAGTGGGAACTCTGCCAAGATGTTTATAGTGTTTGTCTGGGATAGGTGGGTGGAGGGAGGAGTATGGGAAATTTTTCTCCTTTTCTTCTTGCTTAAAAATTTTACTTTACAATGAACTGATAGCAGTTTTTATAATCAGGAAAGGGACTGTGTTATTGTTAATCTTATCTTTTCTTCTTCCTCTGGTTGCTACTTCCTTCACTCACTCTGGAATTCTACTTTCTGTCTCCACATCTCTGCTGAAGTGGTTCTCTCTGGGGTCACAAATGATCACTGTAGTGTTTTTTCCCCCTCAACTTCAACCTTCTCCAGTGGAGATCACTTCTACCTTCCTCACTGTCTTGTAGAGGTTTCATACGGACTTCCACAGGGACCTTGATCTCAAGAGTATCCAAAGGAATAAATACATTTTGTACTAGTCTTAGTTCCTCCCTGTTCTCTCCCCCTAATCCATGTGTCCTTCTCACTTTTAAAACTTGTGGTGGTGCTGTTACCTTGCTTGCATAGACCTGGACTTGGAATAGTGTGTCAGTCTGATGACTCCCTCTTCCTGCCTTCCTTCCCCCTCCACTAAGTGGCTGTTAGGGCCTCTGAATTTCACTTTTATGATTTTTCTCTCTCTCCCCCACACTTTCCTTCTTTTGTTCTCATACCTCTTATAGGTCAGACACTCACTGTCTAATACCGTGGTCTTGTGAACAGCATCCTAACAGCTTGCGTGCCCTGTCATATCTCCCTTGTACCAATCTGTTGATCCACCAGAGGACCATATCTCTGCTCAGGCAGGTTATAGAATTTGGCCTCTTGGACTGAATATAAGTTCCCATCCTTTCGCCAAGAAGTGAGAAATAAGCAGAGGGAATTGTGGGACAATTATAAACCTTTCCAGGGATTTTTGGCAATAGCTAGGGAGAGAATCTCAGGAATAGACTGGACTTCTGTGAGACACTCACATGGAGATGAAAAACATCAAGATCTGGAGTAATATTGAAAGTGGTCCTTAGTTTATTCACAGGTTGCTGAAGTCTGGGATGGCAGTTATACAAGCACTTCCTTCTCCCAAAAGATTACAAACTCTGTGAGTGTAGGACTATGTCTGTCCTCTAATTGTAGTAAATCCAGTGCCTGACTCTTAGTAGGCAGCTCATCAAAGATTTATGAATGAATGATAAAGAGACAAAAATGTACATAGTTCAGTGGACATACATTAGAATGTATAATCACCTTTATTTTAGAGTCTATAGTATCAAGGAAGCCCAAGACTGCACTGATATGTCTGTGGTACCACGTTACATTCATGACTGGTTGTGATTTTGCATTAGACTTGTTGTCCTCCAACTGGGGTGTATGTCTGAATCTCTGACACTTATAAAAACACACAGTTGTCTGGACTTACCAGTCAGAATTTCCAGGGGTAAGGACCCAGGCCTGTAGATTCCTTTGACTCTCTGACTGAGGGGCCACTGTGTCCAACAGCACCCACTCAATTTTCGTAGGTGTTACTGCTACACTATGCTTCCTTCCTCTCACTTATTGTAGTCAAATTTGTGGATTCTTGTTAAATTTTATCTCACTAGGTTTGGCTCACTGCTTTGCCTCATCATCATCTTTTTGATCATGATTCTGTCTTTCATGATACTGTTTCCCTCTAGATTTGTGTCACATGCAAATTAGATAAGCATACCTTCTTTATTTTCATGCAAATCATTGCAAAACATACAGAACATAAAAAGTTGAAGTGGATTCATCATTTAATACTCAGAAATAAACTTAAAACTTAAAACAATTTTACAAAGTATTTTTTCCTATCACAAATGCAGTTTAAAGGGAAATATCACTGAACACAGGAAGGAGTTTTAATTGTAATTCTACTTCAGCCAATTGGTATTTTTCATGACCCTGGCCAAGTCACTCCCCATCCCCAAGTTTTTCTTTTTTTAGTGTAATGGACAGATAAAAATCATATATATTTAAGGTATAAAAATCATGTTTTGAGATACAGATATGCTGTGAAAAGAATACTGCAATCAAGATAATGAAACCCATCACCTCACATACGTGCAGCAATTCTTTTTTGAGACAGCATCTCCTCTCACTCTGTATCCCAGGGTGGCCTCAAACTTGTGGCAATCCTTTTGCCTCAGACTTCAGAGTGCTGGGCTTAGGGGTGTGCACCACCATGCAATTCTTAATTTCCTCTTCTTAGAAATATTTTTTAATAGCACCAGTAAAAATTACTCTTATACCAAGAAAACATGTGTTTAGCAGATCACTCCCAAAGACAAATGGAAACAGTGACACAGACACAATTCTAGATGATTTCTTGATATCTCTATACATTAACACGCCTTTGAAAATAAAAAAAACTGGCAATGCTGTAGATCATGAGTTAGTAACTGGCTGTTTCACTTAATGGAACTTTTTCTTTAATGAAGAAAATCTTGGGGAAGACAGAGGATAGATTAGTGCTTTGGGATGATCTAAGTCCTGTCTTGCTGTGCTTTCCTTTCTGGACCCACCCCAGTCCCATTTATTCCTTCTAGGATCTCTACCTGACAGGGCTTCTCCTGTCACCAAGCCTGGGCAGGTGGGCTTTACTGCCTTGATCTCAAGCCCAGGGTGGACAGAGTACTCACTATAGACCAGCCTGGGTAAGATAGAAATTTCTCAAGAGAACTCTTTTGGTTGAAAAATGACTCCAAGCAAATAAAAGGAAGTTATAAACGAGGGAGAAACGAGGGACATTCATTAAACAAGGATTTGTTGAATTTCTATGACATGTAGGCTGCTGTTCCAGGTTCTGGGGATACCACAGGGAAACAGCCCCTGACCTGGGGAGCTTCCATCCTATAGTTGTTGCTGAGGGTAGCTAAAAAATACATCATCAGCTAGAGCAGGCAGTGAAAAGGCTTGGGAGAAAAGAAAATCAGACGAGGAGAATGGGAGTGTGAGTGGGTGGTTACTATCTTAGGTAGGGTGTTGAAGGCAGGTCTCTCTAATGAGCTGACACAGAATCAGAGATCTGGAGGACGGAATGGGGAGACGGGAAGTGGGGACAGCATGATGGGCAGAGAGCGCAAATCATGAACAGGGAGTTTGCTTGTAGGGTCTAGGATTGCTTGGGCAATGGGAAGATGCATTTAGGGGCTGGGGTCATGTTAAGGCCTTCAGATTTCACTCTGAGTGAAAGGAGAAGCCATTGGTAAGTCTCTGGATGGAGAAATATGAACTTAGGTTTTAAAGGATCTTTTGGGCGGTTGCAAAGTGAATAGAGTCTATGAGGTAAGTGTGGAAGAAGGGAGATCAGCTAAGGAGTCATTGGACGGGGGCAGGGTGGGGAGGTGGTAGAAGTGCCCAGTTTGGGAATATAGTTGGAAGCTCAGCCAGAGAAATGAGCTGATGGTTGGATGTATGGGTGTATGTATGGTTTCTCATCTGAACAACTGGAGCAACAGTGTTGCCATTTGTTGAGAAGGGAGGATTTGGAAGAGAATGTGAATTTGATCTTGGACACATGAAATCTGAGATGGCTTTTCAATATCAGAATGAGTGAATATTTGGTATGAAAAAAAATGGAACCCACTATCGTTGTGTTAAGAAGACTTGATATTCCACAGAGAAGTGCTTCAAAATCAAGCCTATAAGTCTTCATATCGAGAAGTTCTGAAATCTATTTTTGGCTACATATTTTCAGTCTGACTCATTCATTTTTGTATAAAGCATCCATAATTTACCACCTCTGGAGAAATCTGACTTTCTGTGGTTGTAACTTTTGTGAACAGGTCTCCACCACAAGCATTCCTGACCCATCTGATGGCTGATAGGTGATGCTGGGCTTTCCCTAATTCTAAACTGGATTCTTTGCCTGCCTGCTAAATCCTCATTTCCCCTTGGGAGGTTATACTGTTGCTACCAAGATGGCATGGTCAGCTGTGTCTCCAGAGGTGATCGCTTCTTCCTCAGGCCTCCTGCAGTGATCCAGGAAAGTGTTCTCTTTTCTCCCCCTCCTTCCAAAACTGCAAGTTTCTAGTAGGAAACTCCTTTGTACAGAGTCTCAGTAAGACAAGACTCAACTCATTCACATTCTTTCCTACAGAAAAGGAGGGCTAACAATAAGATAGATAATATTCTGAGATTCTGAATGTCAAGGTGATATAATAAAGCAGAAATCTAAGAAAAACATAGAAAAAGAAAAAAAGAAAAGCAAAAAAAAAAAGGGAACGTTGCTTTTTAATTGAGAATTCTGTAGTTAGAACTATTCAATTCTTATTTAGATAATATTTAAGATGTTAACAAAACCATTTTCTCTGTCTCAAAAAAAGTTGGAGCTCATAGCATTTTACCACCCACTCTTTTCCGGTTCCTTCGTCTTATTTTCTGTGAAGGTGTTAATGAACAGTTAATTACTTAAGGGTGAGCTTGCTGACAAAGAAAGAAGAATAAAGGCAGGAAAGTAATGACAACAGTTTAAAAAACTGTTAATAGAAAATTCTAAATGAAATCTTATGTAGACTCTTGGATAAAACAGACTGAAGTGGAGCTACATTGGCTCTGGCTCTTCTGTCCTTCACCCCCACACCACCCTGTTTCTCCATTTTTACAACAGCTTTTGGTGTTTTCCTTGAAGATTCGCAGAGAAGAGAGTTCTATATACAGCTGGGTGAGCTACTTGGGAGGCTGAGTCAGGAGGACTGCAAGTTCAAGGCCAATTTGGGTCACTTAGCAAGATAAAAGGAAGAAAGGCTGGGGGTGTAGCTAAGTGCTCTTTGGGTTCAATCTAAAGTAACACACACACACACACACACACACACGCATGCATGCATGCATGCACATGTATTCACACATGCACACGCACACGCACACACACACGCACACATACGCAGAGTTCTACATCTCTAGTCTCGATTATTAATGGTAAAGAGACTGCTGGATACCTAGAATTATTTTCCTTCAGCAAGAAGCATTTCCTTCAAGGTTAAAGGAGAGAAGTAAGAATTTTAGAGGTAGGAAGAAGAAACCTGGGCTAAAGCTCTGGTCTGGTTTTACTATCTGTGGGCCTGACACAATGCTTTGTTTGTACCAGCTTGAGACACAGTTTAAAGTTATGCTTGCTTTGTGACAGTAAAATCCAGTTATCAGAAGCAAACAAAGGAAGTGTGCTCTCTGTACCCTGGGCCTCTGCAGAGGGCTTTATTCACTTATTTCCCCTCCTCCCTAGTGCCATCTGTCTCACGCCCAGCCCGTCAGATGCACCGTCCTAGTTGTTCTTAACATGCAAGTACCTGCACTGCCCCAGACAGTTTGAGTCTCACGCTGATGAGTGGCTGACAGTGATGGCTTCCGCTCTGAGTGGTGAGCAGCGTGATGGGCCGTGACTCACTGTGAGTTTCCATCATCTGCTCCGGCCGGTCAGCCCATCCATTATCTGTGGTTTGTCTCACCCCCTCCTCAGCCTATTAGCTCATCTCTTTCTGCCCAGTTCACATTCAGTTCTCTTCCTTTGTTCAAGCCCCTGGGACTGTGTGCATTACCTTCCTATGTGTTCATTGTCCCATATGCTATCATTTGCAGATAATATTAACATGCCATTTGCACTCTCCTGGATCACTAATAAAAATGTTAAGTGAATCAGAAGGTGACACATTGCTTTTGCCATCTGTAGCATGTTGACATTTGTCATCACCATGAACATTCAGTCTTTTAAAGCAGAAATCAGACCCTGGCGTCCTAGGAGTCAAAACTAGACCCACTCAGCTGTGACTGTCAGCATATGTAGCTGCAACTCCTCCACTAATCATAATGATCAGTTTCAGTCACATGCAGTGGTGGCCGGGATGGCACTCGAGGAGCTGGGAAGTAGGGAGCGAGGGAGTGACGAGACCGAAGCTGAGGTCGCTGAATCTGAGCCTTAGGGAGTCTGGTTTTCCAGGTATCGGAAGTCTGTACGTAGGTGCCAGGGGCCTGTAGTTGTACTGTCACGAGGATCAACTCATCACCTGAGATATACCACAGATTCTTCTGGTTTGAATTATTTGGTTATCCTGTCTGCTGGGATGAAATCAATATGTTTTCACATTCATGCAAGCCAGAGGTTGTCTTATTTCCTTAGCTGAACTTTTTTTTTTTTTTTTATCTTTTTGAGACAGGGTTTTGCTATGCAGTTCATGTTGGCCTTGAGCTCACTTTATAGCCCAGGCTGGCTTGGAAATCACAGCAACCCTCTTGCCTCAGCCTCCTGAGTGCTGGGATACAGGCATGAGCCGCTACACCTAGCTTGGTTGAACTAGTGAACACTCATGTAAATATTCTTATTTTTCAGATTTGTGGTTTGACTTCTGTTTCCTAAGTTATTCAGATTATTTTCTAAGTTTAATTTTGAACCTTTTCATTCATTCACTGTCTTCCTCATTCATTTGCTTGACTTTATTTCTTGATAGAAAATTCTGCTTTTTTTCTGGGAAATTCAGCTTATTTTTTTGTGGGTATGTGTGTGTTTAACTTTAAAATATAACCTTGTAGATATAACCTTATGGATTTTTCTGTATCATCTATTTTTTTCTGGTGCTCAAGAGTGAACTCAGGCCTTCAAGAGTGCTAAGCAAATGTTCTACTATTGAGCTGTTCTCCTAATCTATTTTTTTTTCCATACAGGCTTTAGTGGTTATTCCAAAGTCCAGGCTGTAGGAATTATTTCTTGGGAAAATTGAAAACATATTTCAAAATTTCCTGGTATGGTATCTTTAATAGACTCTAAGGTAGACTGTAAAAAAATGTTTTCCTTTTTTTGATTATAGAAGGCAATAAGACATGTTATGTAAGCATACAGGATGAGGTAATCAGTGACACCGTGTTGGTACCGCCAGCTGTGGCAGTGATACCGTTCCTGTCATAGAGAACTCTTGTGTATGTCAAACACTAGAACTTGTGATGCACTGGGAATCTGAAAGAAGAAAAAGGGAATTTTTGAGTTAATAGTCACAAATACCATGCTTATCATTTATTGAAACAGTTTCCTGGAAAAGGCAGTAACATAAGCAAGAAGGGAGTAAAATATCAGCCTTTCTGAACTTTCACCTTTTATGGAACTATGATTAATTATGTCAGGCATTAAGAAATACTCTCCCTACATTAATAATAATAATAATGATTAGAGGTCCCACTTAACCCAGATGTTCCCCTTCTGGGTATTTTTCCAGAAAATCTGAAAACATCGTACCACAGTGATGTATGTGCACCCATGTTTATAGCAGCTCAATTTCTCATAGCTAAATCTTGGAAACAACCCAAATGCCCATCAATGGAGGAATAGATAAAAAAGATGTGGTATTTTTATACAATGAAGTGTTACTCAGCTATAAAAAAAGATAAAGTTGAGGCTTTTATAGGTAAATGGATGCAACTGGAGAGACCATATTCATAAGTGAAATAAATCAGATCCACATATGTAAACATAGTATTGTCTCCCTAGTGCAAGAACCTGAAAGAATAAAACCCAAAAGGTACAATAGGTGAAAGGGGCAGAAATTGCTGAAAGGGAAGAGAACAACTGGGATGAGGGAAAGGAGAAAAGAAAGAAAGAAGGAAGGAAGGAAGGGAAAATATATATGTATATACAGGGACAGCCAGGATAATTGTACTGCTGATGTCTGTTGATTTATTGACAGGAACAGTTAATGCTTAAATTTTTTTCTTGACCAAGTTATATGCTCATATCTGATAATCTGAACAACTAATTTGAAGACAACAATATGCAATATAACAACCACTGGTGAATTCCTACCATCTTGTTTAATGAAGCTCTGTCTCATTTCTATTTTTTATTACTTTTTATTCTCTTTAATTGTTTGATCAATTTTGCATTCGTACATCTGGTAATCTGAACAACTTCACTGAAGATAACAATATATAATATAACAAACATTGTTAATTTCCATCATCTTGTTTTGAAATCCTCTATTGTTTTTAATGTTTTTGTGTTGTTTTATTTTGTCTTTGTTGTTGTTTTCTTATTTTTTCTCTTCAAAATAAAATCATGTATTAGTTTAAAAATGATAATAATAATAATAATAAACTTCAATAATTATTGAGAATAATAATTCTTAATAATCATCCCATTGATCCAGTGAGGTTAAGTAACAAAAACTTTCTGAGGCCATACTGCCTGTGAGAGAAGGAATTAGCACATTATCCTATTTGGCCCCAAGGTTAGAGATCTCTAAATGTTTAGAGATGCAGAAGTGAATCAGATGGCCCTGCCTGTAAGGATCTTATGATCAAATGGGCAGGAGGTAGAATTCGGGGCAGCACATTAGAAAAACTCACACCAAACAGTACTAGAAGCATAGTGGAGATCATGAGGGCACCAAGAGGAAGATGGTGAGCCCTATGTAGTAGGAGTGTTGAGTCAAGACAGAAGGAAGGGGTGATGAGCTGAGTTTGAAAAGATATGTCCACATCCTAGTCCTAATTTATGAAATCTGTGAATGTCACCTTATTTGGAAACATATAATCACATTAACAATTGATTAAATTGGAGATTTTGAGACTAGATTATCTTGGATTATCCAGATGGGCCCTAAGTCCAAGGATAAGTGTCCTTATAAGAGACACAAAGATGGTGATTTGAGATAGACATAGAGGGATTAGAGTGACACAGGTTTTCAGGCCAAGGAACACCAGTATCACCTAGAAGCTGGAGAAGGCAAGGAATGGAAATCTCTCCTGGGACCTTTGGAGGGAACATGGTCCTGCTTATGCCTGATCTCAGGCTTTTGGCCAGCAAAACTGGTGTGAAAACATGGCTCTTGGTTTAAAACACCAAGTCTGTGGTATTTTGTTGTAGCAGCTCCAAGAAACTGGTATAGGCAGAACTTACAAAGTATTATAATGGAGTGTGAAAACATGGTTTGGCAATTCTATTACTTAATATACACAAATATTTACATATTATTTTGTCTTTGACAGCTTAAGACATCAGGCCTTCAAAGCAAAATGCTCTTGACCTGATTTGGACCTCAAAAATTAGAGCACTTGGAGTGACCATCTTTTTATAAGCCCTTATGTGGAGGACCACCTGCATGACTCTCCTTGAAGGAGGAGCAACTGTCTCCATGTTGGCTGAACTGACCCCATTTCCATGCACTGATGTGTGCAGACCTGGCTGGGACTTTTCCTTATCCCTTCGATTGGCTTTAAGCGATGCAAATTGGTCCAGCTGAGGTGCTGATGTGTAGTCTTTGAAGCAAAGATGAGAGAGAAGAGTTTCCCTGCCCTCCCCTAGCTCCCAAGTAAAGGTACGAGCTGAAGCTAGATGGAGAGCTGTACTCCACAATGTCAGCTGGGGCTGAGCCTCCAGATAAAAGGAAATAACTGCCCAGGGCATAAAAGATTACACATTAGAGTTGAAGCACTGACCCCAAAACGTTACATGCTACCTCAGCTGTGTCATGCAGATTACTCTTTCTTTTTTTTTTTTTCTTTTTTCCGGGACCGGGGATCGAACTCAGGGCCTTAGTGCTTAGCGGCAAGCACTTACCCCACTGAGCTGTACCTCCAGCCCCAGATTACTCTTTCTGCATATCCTCCTCTCTACATAGTGCAGAGGTGACTTTAGGCCTACATAGCCCAGCTCACAGCACTTACATACTTGCCACCATTCTCATAGCCACTCATTCTCAAGCCACTTGTTTCTTCACAAATTAATAAAACCTGGGTTTGTCCCTGGGTTGAGGCCTTTGTTCCTGGTAGCCATCACTGTAGCTGGATTTAGGACCCATTGCCTCCCCACAACCGTAAATATGCCTCAGTGTCTTTATGCTCACTGTGGGTCGCATTGGGAGTGGTAGATTGGAATTAACTTACTAAAATTCCAGTAACTTTTCCATGAGATTATAAATACAAACTTGCCAGACTGTGACAAGTATCGGAAAGGGATCTCTATACCCTTACACTTAAGGTTGTGCGTGAGTGTGTGTGTGTGTGTGTGTATGTGTGCGCATATGCGTGTGACTTTGATAGTATCTTTTTTGCCAGAGAGAAGGCTCAGGCTGTATAAAGTCTCACTTGAGTGACTTACTGTCCAAAAGGAATGTGTGTGAGTGAAGACAAGGAAGAATAACTCTTCTAAAGGGAAAGAGAGACATTTGTTGAGAACTGACAAATCTTTCAGCATTAAGTCGCTCTCAATATTTTCCTAGCCATGTGGGTTACAGTTCACTCAGAATTAGTTCCTTATATAGAAAAATGTGCAAGATGCAAACTGGACCACCCTGCTGGTTGGAAGGGTGTGTCTGTGGGCAGCAGGGTGTGGTGGCTCCACATTCATGGAAGGGAGAGAATGCACAGGGACATCGGACAGCTGAGGGAGTCTCACTGCATCTTCCTGAAGCTCACAGGGAAAAAAAAGACCCATGCAGAATTCACAGCTGGCCCAAATTTAGTATCTGAGAAGAGGAATTCTAGGATTTGAGAACTGGATTTCTACAGTTTGAAACAAGGGGAGAAAGGCCACTGAAAGAATTCACTCTTTCTTGGGTGACTGTTTCATGTCAGCCTACTTAGCAATCTGGCACAATCTTCTACCTAATTCTAAATGACTCTTCTTCCTGAGCTTGTCTCCTTCTTTGAGAAGCATGATTAAATGGTAGACATGAAACTGATTCCAGAGGGGATTCAGTAAATGGCATTGGAATGAGCACTTTTGAGGGAAATAATTGCTTCTACCTTAACCCGTAGCTGTTAAAGCCCCAGTCGGGTCTCCAAGTGCTATTGCTGTGTTTTTGGAATTGGAGATGGGTTTTGACTCCAGCTGGAAGACTTTCTTTTCAGTTGCCCCTGGGAGAGATGGCTTCAGTGAACCAGGCCTCCATATTATGTCCAGGTGTTGCAAGTTAAGGTTCTACTTGGTATGACCTAAGTTCCAGAGAACTTGAGAGTTGCCAGAGATTAAAGTGCCTAAAGCAAAAAGAAAATATGCCTATTGTGTTAGGTAGCTTCCCATCACTGTGACAAAATATCTTGAGATCATAAACTTTTAAGGAAGAAAGGTTTATTTTGCCTCATACTTTTAGAGGTTTCAATCCATGGTCTCTTGGCACCGTTGCCTCTGGGCCTGTGGTGAGGCAGCACATCATGGTGGGGAGCATGTGGTGGAGTAAAGCTGCTTCCTTTATGGAGGCCAGGAAGCCTGGAGGAAGAGAAAGGGACTGGGTCCCAGTACCCCCATCAAGAGTGCACCTTCAGTGGTCTAACTTCCTTCCACTAGACTCCACCTCTTAAAGGTTTCCCAATAGTGCCACAGGTTGGCACCAAACCCTTTATACGTGGGTGTTTGAGGGACAATTATCTAAACCATACCACCTATCCAAACACATTTAAATAAAAAAATTTAAGTTGTTATGTTTTAAACTGTTTATTGAAAGAGTTGCAAGCATCTGATGTATGTGGGAAAGATTTATTCTGTCTGTAGCTGTCTTGCTGTTACGTCCAGTTCACCTCCAGCAGCAAGTAAATAGCCATCTGCCTTCAGAGAGGAAAGACCACAGTTTGCTTTTCTCAGTGCCAGAGTCATTTTAAGAGCCAATCCACGTCAAGATCTACTCAACCTTGGTATCTTTTCTCTGGGATGGAAACCAGCCAGATATCTTGTTTATGTTACCTGTAGATAAAGGCTGGCTTCCTGCTTCAGTGGTGTGTTCTCAACTTATACAAAGAGCAGACAGAACATCCCTCCTTTGTGACATCCCAGGTCCAGTGGAGGGTGGTGGAGGGTCCTGGCCCAGAGGAGGATAAAGTTCACCCTCTTACTTCACCAGGCTGGGAACAGTTGGCAACGGGGCCAGCCTTTGTTGGGTCCTGGCTGCGGATTTAGTTTCTTCTGGTCAGGGGAGAGTCCACGTTTAGAAATGAGTCCAGTGGGTACAACAGCAAGAGAGGGATCCTCTTCAAGCAGCCTGGCAGAGAGGCCAGCAGACTCTCATGGGATTATCCCAGGGGTGTCCTGGATCATTTGGGGAACATGCACAAGCCCTATAGTGTGACTCAACAAACCAACCAGACTTAAAATTCAAACTTAGCATTTAGACTCAAACTCCAGTGAATTATTTCATAATACAATCACATTATGGTGTTTATAGCTAAATGTCTCTAAATTTCAGCTAGTGTACGAGTCAGGCTAGTGGCCAAGGGGAGAAGACTTGTTACATAATAGCTGTGACTTAGAAAGCCTGAGCCTTACAGGGAGGTTCCTTACAGATGGCTACTACTATGTAAAGGCCAATTAAGAAAGGAAATTGAGTTTATTGAGGGATTAAAAGTGACTGAATTGGGGAGAAAGGTATAGTGGTGTTCATGAATTTTGATTTTCTGACTAGAAATTTTTTCAATAGAGCATTTTATATACACTTGACTAAAATGAAGACCAATATTTACCATGTATTTGGCACTATGCTAAGTGTTTCACATGAGTTGTCTCATTTAATCCTCATATGAGTCCTATAAGATATTATTATCCTTCCTTTACAGGTAAAGAAGGAAATTAAATGTCAGCTCTGTATGTAGATACTTTTCATATGCTCATTCCATTTAATGAGCCTTCAAGGCTTTAGTGTTTGTGTTCCACATGTTGAAAGCAGACCTGGCTCCTTTGTCTCTGGGCTGCGTTGGAGGAGGGTCTGCAACACGTTAAAGCTTTCTGCAGCATGGCACGGGCAGCCACTCATTGGCTGGGCATCTGCAAATCTTAGGTTATGTTCACCACGGAACACTCAGGGACAAATGTGGTTGTCAACCCAACATCCTTCCACGCACAATGGGAGCCACTGTGGGTCTTCAGGGCTTTGCAGGTCAAGGACCTTTTTCCTGTGAAATAACAGACTGCCCTTCAATCAGGGAGCCATGGTTAGGAGTTAGTATGAATATTAGAGATTCTTATCTCATTGCTCTAAACCACAATTTATTTATTTATGTTAAATAATTTTTTTGTTGTGTGTTTTTTTTAAAACAGTGTCTTGCTATGTAGTTCAGGCTGGCCTTGAACTCACTATGTAGCCCCGGTTTGCCTTGAACTCACAGAAATTCTTATGGCACAGCCTCCCAAGTGCTGGGATTACAGGAACGCACCATCATACCTGGCCAAACTTAATTAAATTACTTAACTTTTAATTCACAAATAGAAATTGTACATATTTATGAGGTTCAACCTGGTAGTCTGAAATATATATACATTGAACAAATTAACAAATATATTAGATCACATACTATCTTTTCATATGTGTGTAGTGAGAACACTTAAAATCTACTCTTAGCAAATTTCAAATATCACTCCAAGTCTATCAAAAGTCACCATTTTGTACAATAGATCTTTTGCACAAGTCGTAATTTAAAAATAGATATCCCTTGCATTCAGACGTAATAAAATACACACAGCCCACATGAACGGCAGATGAAGCTGGAGAGCATCAGAAATAAAACAATCTTGCACATAGTTCACTGGCAAAGGAAACAGTTTCCACCAGGTTTGACTTTTCTTCAATGTACATGTTCAATATTTATTAATAAACATGCTTCAGACCAATTCATGATGATTCTTGGCGCTTATAAGAGGAAGATGTCGTGTGTATGTTGGGGGTATGGTAGGGGTACACGACTTTGGGTGGAGAGCAGACTTGGGAGAGGAGAGAGGGAGAAGACGCCTTGGCTTTACAATGAGCTCAGCCTCAAGAGACACATGTAAATCCTGCTCTTGTTTCACATTTGTGAAGAATCAGACTCTAAACCCTAATATGAGCATGGAGGACACAAGGAGCATTTTGGCCAAGCAGCCACAATGCCACACCTATAAGAGGAAGCGCAAGATGGGGTGGGGATTTGACTTCGTTGCCAGGTACTGATGGCGAGCTTTTCTCAGGGACCACCTCCCAGTGTGTCTTAAAGAAACTCACTGCCAGCTGCCCCTTTGCATTTACTATTGCATTAGTTTAAACTGTTCATGCCACGGATCAGGGCAAACCTCCTGTGCGATGTATGACAAAGATTTTTGAGATTAGATTTCTGAGTGGCTTGGCATCTGGGGTTGCGTAGACGACAGTGTGTAACAGCTGGGAAACCTCACCCGAAGGCCCTCCTGAACCACCTGTGACAGGATGAAGCCTAGTTGTCCACTTTATTAATTTGGAAACCACCTGGGGATTAGTCAAGCATGCTTCTGGGTGTGTCAGGGTGGGCCATGGGAGCATGACATTAGAGTCTATATCTGGTCTCTGCCCCCTCCCTCTCTGATACTGGTCCCTTGCTCTGCTTCCTGGCTGCGAAGATCTAAACCTGCTCTTCCACTGTGACATTTCTTCCTTGGACCCATCTGTACATAGTCTGAATCTTTTGCAGCTGTGAGATGAATAAGCCATTTATTCAAGTTGTAAGTGCCATGTGTTTGGTCCCAACAATGGGAAAACTGACTAATACAGAAAACTGGTATTGGGAATAGAGATATTGCTGTGACTGTACCTGATCATGCAGTTTAGAAGCTTTTGGAACTGATTTGCAGAAGTTTGGAAAAGTTTGGAATTGTGGGCTAGAAAAGCCAAACAATGCTATCAGCAGAGCCTGATGTGTGATTCTAGCGAGAGCACAGAAGACAAGAACACTGATAGGAATGTGCATAGTAATGGCCAGGCAAATGAGGTTTCAATAACAAGGAGAGTCTTGAGAACTGGACTTGAGGCCATATGTGTTACACTCTGATGAAAAATTTTTGTACAGTTTCCTATGTCCTGAGACTTTTGGGGGAGGCTAATATTAAGGAGGATGGACTAATTGATCTGGTGGAGGAAATGACGTGGTGGCCCAGCATTCAAGTTCTGGTAAGGGTGCTGCTAGCTGCTTTTATTCAGATTTATAGGAAGAATTGAGGGCAAAAAGTAGTGGAGAAAAATTTGAAAAGCTTAAATTTTGGCCTGAAGGGAATTGCATGTAAAGTTAAATTTTGGCCTGAGTGGAACTAAAGCAAGAGTGGAAGAGATTAAAAATTAATGGAAGAGTGCTGTTAAAAAGACTCTTTGAATCTTTTGTACCAAGTATTTTGGACAGAAACAAGAAAGATGCCTTGTAGGTATCTCAGAAATCAGCAAAGCCCTACGGCAGGATTAAGGCTGCAAAAGTGTAAATCTTTCTTTTGAGAAGAGAGTCCATGGACCTCTGCTTAAGAAGTGTCTCTAAGGTGATTGGTTCCCCAAGATTCATTTCATCATGCTTAGAGGCTGCTTCAGTCACTGACCAAGGGGGCTTAGCTGCTGGTTGAGCTGGCAGAAAATTTTAGTAGCATTCATGGATACTGGCTTTATAAGTATGTAGAGTATGAGACTTATGAGGTCATGGAGGCTTCCACCCAGATTTCAAATGCAGGCGTAAGGGGCTGGTTAAGGAGCCACTGAGACAGCAGTAAGTGAAGTCATAGGAATGAAGTTAAAGGTGAGTGAAGATTTCTTTACTCGGTCAGCTGTGAGGAATGTGGAATGTCTGTCAAGGAAAACAGAAGGCTGTGAATGGAGCTGGCAAGAGGAAGACAGAGAGGGAGAAAGAGAGGAGGAAAAGAGACAGAGAGATTGTGTGGACCTCATTCAGCAAAGTCACATCTCCTCACCCATGAAGAACATAATGTATGCCCTCCTAGGTTTCAGTCCGACAGCGTCCAATGCTTTTCACCCTTCTATTCCTCCATTTTGGAATGGGAATGTTTACTCTGTGCCATTTTGGGGGGATTAAATAAATTGTTTTTAAAATTTTATAGAGGTTCACAGATAATATTTTGTCTTGCGTCTAAGAAGAGACTTGGACTTCTGAGAACTGCTATAACTGTTGAGACCTTTGGGAGGAAATTATTGCATTTTCAATTGTTCCCAGACTGTTGTATTATTTGTTCTATTTAAGGAGATGGGTGTCAAGATATGGTTTATATCTAGATGTTCCCCTAAGGTCAGCCTCATGTGCTCATAGGTGGGGCTCCTGGGAGGTGAGGGGATTAAGGGCGCAGGAAACTTATCAGTGGATTAATCCACTGTTGAATTTTTAGCTAAATGTTATGTTGGAAAGTGAAGCTTGGTTGGAGGAGGTGGTCACTGGGGGTGTGGCCTGGAAGGTATATCTCTCTCCCTCTCCCCTTGATCTTTCTCTCTGCTTGTGGACTGGCACATCATGAGTAGCTCTCCTCTACTATACCACCCTGCTTTAGAGCCAGGTGACTAAGGACTGAAACTCTGCAAACCGTGGCCCAAAATAAACCTTTTACCTTTAATTTGTGAGTGTTTATTGTGTCCAAGTGATGAGAAAGTAAAACACGAGAGTAGAATATAAATAAACTTAATTTTAAACTTGATTGATTTGGTAGCCACCTAGGGAATTAGCAAAGTGTAATTCTGTATGTCTATGTGGGTCATGAAAGAATGACGTTGGGGTCTGTAGCTAATCTCGGACCCTTCCCTTTGTGATACTCTTTCTCTGTTCTGTTTCCTGACCACCATGAGCCGAGCAGCTCTGTCTTACCCTGCTTTCCTGCCATGTTGTTTCTGCCTTGGAACCAGCTGGTATTGGATAACATTTTCTGAAACTATGAGCTGAATTTCTTTCTTTAAATTATGGGTGTTGAGTTACAGCAATGGGAAACCTGGCTAATACACCACTTACCTCCATCTATTGGTTTAATAGCCTAGACTGTTAAACCAGATAACTAGACAATTCTCAGGTAACTAGACTATTTCCACTGAGTGTCTTGGGCCCTTGAATACCTGAACATGGCAATCATTTTGCCCTCTATTCTTTCTGCTTAAATAGAGGTAGTGTTGCTCAACTTAGCTGATAGTGTTTTCAGGAAGATAAGAGAAGATCCTTCAACAAGTGCCTAAAAGTTAGATTTTCTCCTTCCCTAGGGCATCAATCAAATGGAGAAAAAAGAATCCAAGGTAGGATGGGGAGCCATGCATGAATAGAGGTTGAAGAACTGCTGACTGTGAATGTTACGGAAAACATTTTTAATATACCTATAGAGATGCTGAAAGTCACCTTAGGTTTTCTTTATTCCTGAAGAAAGGAAAAGAAGGTAGGGAGGGGAGAGTGCAAATTAAAGCTTTTATTTTTTCATATTTAAGAAAGGAAGACTTGATGGGCTACATCTTGTTGAGTTTAAATTCCTTAAAATTTTTTCCCTGTGACATAAGTAGAAGAAGGAGGGAATATCAACCATAGAGCACATAACCCGACTGGTGGGATAAACGGCTTATTTAATCAGCTTTGTTTCTTGTCGTTGTAGTTGCAGTTCCTTTCTCTTTTGTCACATTGAGAGGAGAAAGATCCTTGAAGAAAGGCCTTTCATTTATTCAACACATTTATTCAGCATATATAGTATGCTAAGTGCTGAGCTCGCATTTAATTAGGGGTACAGGCAAAGTACCATCAAAGTTTAAGGAATGTTTTAGACCCTAACTTCATCTAAAAATTTTTGTATTCAGTATATGTTTGTAGTACATAACGATTACATTCATTGTGAATCACCAGTATATAATTTATCTTAATTCTTTTTATTCCTTTTCCCCTGTTCTTCTTCCCTTCTCTTTCTATCTCAGGGTTCTCTTCCCATTTAACAAAGATTGATCTCCTTATTTCCTGTTATCTATTTTTCACTCTTTAAATTATTTACACTTTGAGTTTCTCATGTAACAGAAGTCATGCGGTACTTAAAGCTTGTGCGTCTGATTTATTTCACTTAACATTATGGATTGAAGGTGCATCCATTTTCATAGAGATGATGCAAATTTATCCCACTTTATGGCAGAATAGCTCTTCACTGTGTATATTTGCATTTCTCGAATGACTAAGGATGTGGAACATTCTCTCATATATTTATTTGCCATTTGTATTTCTTTGCCTGAGAATTGTGTATTCATCTCAGATGCCCATTTCTGGATTGGGTCTTTGAATTTGGACAGGTACATGTTTTTTAATTCTCTGTATATTCTAGATAGAAGACTTTTGTCTCAGGGACAGCCAGCTAGGATTTTTTCCCAATTTGTGGGTTTTCTTTTTACTTTGCTGTTGATTTCTTTAGATGTACAAAAACTTTTCAGTAGGATGAGGTCCCAATTATTGATTCTTTGAAGTGTTTCCCTTGCAGTTTCATTTTTGTTCATGAACTCTCTGCCTACTCCTATGTCTTCAAGACTTTTACCTACTTTCTCTTCCAATAGGTTTAGAGTTTCTGTTTTAATGTTGAGGTCTATGATCCATCTTGACCTGAGTTTGGTGCACGGTGATAGACTGGGGTCTATGTTCAGTTTTCGGCAAGAGGCAAGCCAGTTTTTCCAGCACCATTTATTAAACAGGCCTTCTTTTTTACACTGTGTTTGGTTGACCCCTTTGTCAAATATTAGGTAGCTGAGTGGGTTTTCCGTTGTGATTGCATTCTCCAGTCTGTTCCACTGATCCTCAGGTCTGTTTTCTAGCCAGTACCAGGTTGATTTTATTACAGTTGCCTTGTAGTATAATTTCAGGTCAGGGATTGTGATTCCACCTGACTTGTCCTTATTGCCCAGGATTGCTTTTGCTATTCTGGGTCTCTTCTGGTTCCAGATGAATTTGAGGCATATTTTCTCTAGATCTGTGAAGTATGCTAATGGTAGTTTGATGGGAATTGCACTGAATCTGTACAACAGTTTTGGTAGTATGGCCATTTTTACAATGTTAGTTCTTCCTAACCATGAGCATGGTATGTTTTTCCATTTATTGAAATCCTCTTCGATCTACTTTTTCAGAGTATTGTAGTTTTCACTGAATAAATCTTTCACATTCTTTGTTAGATTGATTCCTAAGTATTTCAATTTCTTGGTTGCTATTGTAAAGGGTATGGTTTCCTCAATTTCTCTCTCAGTCTGTTTGTTGTTCGTGTACAGGAATGCTATTGATTTTTGGGTGTTGACTTTGTATCCGGCTACGCTGCCGAAT
>PVLD010015825.1:0-47180 GCA_004027595.1 Dinomys branickii
AAGCTGTATGTGAGCCAGATGTGCTGGGGTGTCAGTGTCCATTGGCCATCTTGCTCCATGTGGGCTGGCAGCTGAATAAATGGCCCACCCCGTGGACTCTTTGGGCAGGCATCTGAGGGATGCATTTAGTTAAGCTCCAAAAACAGCCCTCCAGAAGCAAGTCCTGGTGGCAGGAGTGGGAGTGTGCCCATGCCCATCCTGCCCCTTGGCCGTGCTCCCCCACCATACTTACCCCACATGAGCCTTCCATTCTTTCTTTGCTGTGAGGCAGTCAAGGCTATTGTACTCCTTTTTGCTGTATTCATTTTACTATGGAAGTTTCCAAGTAAATATAAAGAAAGAATGAGCAACAGCACCTCCTGGGGCCTGGTACACATTTTAGCATTAATGTGTGGTTCATTTGAGTCATTTGTGGTCCTTATTTCCCTGCTGTGCCCCCCACCTCCCACTGGATGATTTCAGAACAAATCTCATCTCCTTGTAGTTCACCCTTAAGCCCTTCTGTCTACATCTGTAACTTGGTAACCGTATCATACCTAAACCAACTAATAGCTTCTCAATATCATCCAGTACTGTATTTATTGGATGCACAGATGTCCTAGTGCTTCACAAAGACATACTTGTATTGAATTCATTTGGAACAGGACTCAAAGCTGTCCCTTCTGAATTTATCTGTGCTTTCTCTCCAGTCTTGATGAGTTGCATCCTCCTTTCCTTGGCACTATGCTCCTGACATTCACTGCTTAAAAGACTGGGGTCTTTTCCTGTAGAATCTCCTGCATTCAGGACTTTGCAGATGAGAGCCCCATGGTGTCATTTAACATGGTCTTCTATTCCCTGTACTTCCTGCAGACTGGGGGTCTGCACTCAGATCTAAGCCTTGCTTGCATGCGTGTGTGTGTGTGTGTGTGTGTGTGTGTGTGTGTTTGTGCACCCACGTGCCGGCATGCATGCACAAGTACGTACCTGTGTCTGTGTGATACTCCCTCCGGGATACTCCCTCCAGGTTGTTGTGCTCCATGTCATCTGAGGAAAATCACCTCCTACCAAGATTTGCTCTCAGGAGAGGAAGGGAGCAGAGCCAGATCCACCGTGAAGCCAATGAACAAGCACCAGAGCCTGTCACCTGCCTGGGCTTTGGGGTTGGAGCTGGTGGGAACCTCAGGGTGCTCTTTCTATCTGGGCAGGGAACACCAGGTGGCACTTGGGAATTGACAGGTTTAACCAAAAGTTGAAGGAAGGCTGGATGATGTCAGAAGCCAGCAGAGTTGAGGACGGGAGCACAGCCCTGGGCAGAACAAGACTTGGGTCTGGATCTCAGGGCTGGAAGCACTTGGCTAGGAGCTGGGTATCCTGGTGTCAGTCTGTGGTCCCCAGCTGATGCCCAGGACTGCCCCATGTGATCTCTATGCAACCTCCCAAGAGATATCCAGACTCAGAATGCAGAGATGCATCTGGCTCTCCCAGTCCCAGCTCCCGAATCCCTGGCCTTGCAGCCTATGCCAGCTCACTGATCTTGCCCCATCCTTGGAGAGCCAGGCAGCCTCCAGCTCCTGGTAGGAGGAGATGAAAGGGAGATGGCAGGCGGAGAGCTCGCCCCAGCCCAGCCCAGCCCAGCCCCTTGCTCTTCTCAGCGGGAGCAGAGCAGCACCAACAGGGTTTGCCCTCAGTCTCCCAGGGCTTCTGATCTGTTCTTCCTAAGTGCCAAAGTCTGAGGTTACTCTAAGGCCCTCCCCTTGTAGGTTTTAAATGAGGTTGCATGAGATGCCGATGTCTATGCACCATTACGGGTGCAATTTCTTCTGAATGCATGGACGTCCGCACACACAGCCTCAGAGATAGCCTCTCATTAATCGCAGTTTGTAGTTTGGTTATTTAGAACAAATTGGCTTCCAGTGTATTGTCGTGTTTTGGCAGGGAATTTGAAATAGCGGGGGTGCGTCTGCTACACTGTACGGTATTCATTAATCAGAGCTCATTTTAATGGGTTCTTCCGAGGGGTCTGAGCAGAGATCTGGCTATAAATAAAGATGGGCTCAAGGCACAAACAATGCTGCCCTTTCCCATGCAAGGGGCTGTGTGGGCGGGGCGTGTGCGAGGAGGGTGGAGCCTACATCCCTCTGCCCTCCCCCAGCGCGGCGGGAGATCCCAGGGTACCAGACGTCTAACTGGGGTGGAGGAGGCAGAGATGAGTACAACACTAAGATATGGATCCTGTTCTGAGGAGTCTGCGTGCAATTCTAGTCCATTCCACACACGTTAAGGAGCTCTCTTCTGGGGTGGACATAGGTGAACAGTTTGCGCACCTGGAGGGGCAGCCTGGAGGGACCTAGGAGCCTTCTCCACAGCAGGATTGGCACAGAGGAAGCAGTGGATAAAGGAGCCAGCTGGGTCTAATGCACTCGTTCGTCCATCCATGCGCCTGTTCATTCATTTATTCATTCATTCACGTACCAAGTGCCCACCATGCCCCAGAAGCTGCCGGGTGCCTGTGAGAGGTGGGATGGTACAGAACACCTGCTGCTAATTCTGCTTTCTGCCTTGTCCTGCAATGACTTCTTCTCAGGCTCTGGCTTCTGGTCCTTGGAGACTGTACCACCCCATCCTTATCTACACCCTGACCCTGGGACTTTGCACAGGGTCCTGTTTGAGTGAGGCTCTTGGGCTCTGTGTAAGCTCCCTCTCCTAGAGACCTGTCCCTGACTGCAGCCTGCTCTCCCCGGCTCCCCGCGGTCCACACCCTGCCCTGTCGATCCTCACCCACTGGGCTGATGCCGCCCAGGGTTTTTCTTTGCCTGTGGCCAACATCAAGCGGAGGGGAGAACACAAGGTCAGCCTTGTTTTCCACAGCATCCACCTCTGTGACCAGCACAGGGCCCAGACTTTTCCTAATCCCAGGAAGGAAGGAAGGAGGGAAGGAGGGACGGAAGGCAGGTGGGAAGGGAAGCAGGCAGGCAGGCAGGTGAGTGTGGGGTGGATGGCATTATTTACCTTTAGAAAATCTCCCCTGCAGAAGATGTAAACTGTGCATTGGGGATGCATGAATGGTGGGGTGGCAGTGAACTTCCAGGCCGCTGACCAATTGTCACCTGGCCTCTCTTAAAGAAATATGAAAACTTGAAATGTGAACACATAAGCACTTCTCTGTCTGTCACGGTACAAAGTTCAAATAATGTTGAACACAAGCCAGTGGCTCACACAAGGGCTTTTGGTATGAAATAAATTGTTGTTAAAAAAGCAAGATAATGAAGATTATATACCAAAGGGAGCTGGAATATATAACTACTTCCAAAAATAAAATGAGTGGCAAGGCTGTGGTGAAACAAGACTGTCTTCCTCTGCTTTTCTCACCTCCAGCACCTGAGGGCTGTCCACCTGGCGAAATTCTGGTTAAGTACAAAACAAACAGAAATCTACTAAGGGGCAGTCTGGAGGTTTCCATTTCATTGTAAAGGAACATGTTCCTGTTGACATTACCTTTCTTCCACAGAACACTGATGTGATGGGGGGCTGTGGCAGCCATCTTGTGAGCATGTTCAGCAAACGTGACAAAAGTAAACATGTTAGAAAAGAAGAAACAGAGCAAGAAGATCCGACGAACCTGAGTTTTGCTGCCATCAATGACACAATGACTCTAAACTGTCAACTAACCATATCCTGAAAACTGATGGTATGAGAAGACAAACTTTTAGCCACGGCGGTATTCATTGGGATTTGTTACTCATACCTGAACATGTTTCCAACTAGTAGTGACACGTGGGGGAGGTCCCCAGCTCTCTGTGTTTTAATTGTGAATCGGAGTCCAGGTTGAAGCTGTGTGGGCAGATGGATAGCTGTGCAGGGTGAGGAAAGACCCTGGGGTCATAACCCTCCATGCACCTAGGCCTAGGCATGACAGCCCCCTGCAAGTGTCCCGGGAGGCGACGGGGTGTGAGCCCGGAAGCAGGTCTCCCACCCTTCATCAGTCTTCAGAGGACTGCAGCCCTGGCCCTCACTGTGACACTCATCTCATGGGAATTCCTGGGAATGTAACCCTCAGCTGAGCTTCTCTGTAACACCTGATCCATAGGCACCTCAAAAACCAGGCACTTCTGCTGTTTTTGGTGGCTAAATTTTGAGATTATCTGTTACACAGATATCTATGCAGTACCTGCGTAGTCCAGGGAAATTTGTAGAGGAATCCAGAGAACTCTTTCCATAAGGAAAAAGCAACTCTTGTTTTTATGTATCACTGTCCATCTGTTTACCATCCAAGCTCAACACCAACCCTGGAACGTGACCTGAGATGAGAGGAAAGCTTGGTTTTTCCTACTTAACTCTGTGACATCCTTGTGAACTCGCCACATCACAGAGCTGGGTGGAGGTTTGAAAATTACATGGGAACGGGTTGGAGGCAGAAGAAGCCAGTGAGAGACAAAGATTAAGAAGAATTCACTTGTAACATCTATAAACATCATTGCCATACATGTTTTCTTCTAGATTTAATGGTTTCAGGTCTTACACTTGGGTCTTAAGTTCATTTACAGTTGAGTTTTGTGTCTAGTCTAAGACAAGGTCCAATTTCATTTTCTTGCAGGTGGAAATCGAAATGCCTCAAACACATATTGAAGTGACACTTCTTTCTCCATTGTGACTTCTCTGTGGTCTTGTCAAATGTCAGGTGCCTGGATACCTACAGTTTTATTACTGGCTCTCTATTCTGTTCCATTCCTCCATGTGTCTGTTTTTATGTTTGTATCTTACTGATCTGACCACTATAGTTTTGCGAGATAATTTGAAATCAGGAACTGTGATGATTCTAATTGATTTTTCATTTTGAACATTAATTTGACTATTTGGGGTCTCCTGTAGTTTCATACTGTCTTGAGTACTTTTCTCTCATTGCTGAGACAAAATACCTGACACTGAAAATTAAGGAAGGCAAGGTTTATTTAGCTTACAGTGTGTGGAGGTTTCAGTCCATACTCAGCTGGCTCCGAGTCAGGGTGGCACATGGCAGAGGGGAACAGTTCATGGTGGCGGAAAATAGTAAAAGCAACAAGAGCAAAAGGGAGAACTGCCAAGCAGCCTTTTTCCCTCCCTTACATTGTATGCAATCTATCTGCCCCAGGGCAGGTGTAGCACTCACATCCATAATTCCAGCATTGGACCATGAATCAATCATAAACTCTAGAAGGCCTCCCATCCCCATGACTGCATGAGGCTTTGGATGGGACATCCATACACAAACCATAGCACATACAAACTTTTTTTAACTATTTCTATAAAAATGCCTTAGATTTTCGATAGGGATTGCATTAAATCTGTAGATTATTTTGGGCAGTATGGATGTTCTTAAACAGTATTAAATCTTTCAGTCTATGAGCACAGGATATCTCTCCATTTATTTTCTTAATTTCTTTTTCAGTGATCCCATTATTAATGTATGGAAATGCTATTGATGTTTGTGTATTTATTTCATATCCTGCTACATTGCTGGATTTGGTTACCAATTCCAGGAATCTTTTGGTGGAGTTTTCTGGGTCTTGTAAGCAAAAGATCATGTCCTCTGCAAATACTGATAGTTGGATTTTGTCCATTCCTATACATACTTCTTTTATTTCCTTCTCTTGCCTAACTGTTCTGGCTAATGTTTCAAGGACTATGTGGAACAGGAGTGGTGACAACGGACATCCTTGTCTTATTCCTGACTTTAGAAGGAATGAGTTCAGCTTTTCTTCATTTAATATCAGGTTGGCAGTGGATTGATCATAAATGGCTTTTATCATGTAGAGATACCATCTTTTTATACCTAATTTCTGAAGGGCTTTTAATCATGAATGGTTGCTGATTTTGTCAAAGGCTTTTTCTGCATTTCTTGAAGTTATCACATGATTTCTGTCCTTGCTTCTGTTTATGTGATGATTTACATTTATTGATTTGCATGTATTGAACCATCCTTGCATCCCTGGGATAAATACTACTTGATAATGATTAATGATCTTATTGATGACTCATTGCACTCTGCTTACAAGTATCTTGCTAAAGATTTTTGCATCTATGTTCGTTAGAGAAATTGACATTTAGTTCTCTTTCTTGGTTTGATCTTTGTCTGATTTTGAGAATGGGATAATGTTAACTTCTGGGAATGATTTTGGCAGTACTCCTTCTTTTTCAATTTCCCTAAAAGTTTCAGGAATATTGGTCTTTTATCTCCCCTGAAGTTCTTGTAGAATTGAGCTGTGAATCCGTCAGTTCCTGGCTTTTCTTAGCTGCTAGCGTTGTTATCACTGCTTTCATCTCATTGCCTGCTATTGTATTGTTCAATACTATCAAGTCATCTTGGCTTACTTTTGTCAATTCACAAATGTCTAGGAATTTCTCCATTTCTTCTGAGTTCTCCGATTGTTTGGCGTATGTTTTTGTGAAGTAGTTGCAAAACATTTTCTGGATTGGGGAGTGTCCATTGTGATTTCACTGTTTTCATTTCTGATTGCCTTGAATTGTGTCTTTTCTTTCTTTTTCTGGTAAGATTTGTTCATAATTTGTCTACTTTTTTTATACTTTCAAAGAACCAGCTCATTGACTCACTAATCTTTATATTGTTTCTTTAGTCTCCATTTCACTCTGATCTTTATTATTTCCTTCTTTGACCAAGCTCTATGTTTGGATTGTTTTTTACTCTAAGACACTGAGATGGGCTGGAGGTACAGCTCAGTGGGCTAAGTGCTTGCTGCTAAGCACTACGGCCCTGAGTTCGATCCCCGGTCCCGGGGGGGAAAAAAATAAATAAAATTAAATTAAATTAAATTTAAAAAAAAAAAAGACACTGAGATGATCTTTATGTTATTTATCTGCGTTCTTTCTGTTTCTGAAGTGGACATTCACTACTATAAACTTTCCTCGTAGGACAGCTTTCATTGTGTCCTGTCAGTTCTGATATGTCTTAGGAACTATCTTATTTCTTCCTTAATTTCTTCTGTGACCCATGGATTATTCAAAAGTGTGTTGTTTAATTTCTATATTTCTGCATAGTTTTGCTGCTATTGATATCCATTTTCATTGCACTGTGATCTGATAATATGCAAGGTAAAGTATCAGTTCTTTTGCATTTACTTAGGTGTGTTTTATTAACTAACCCTTTGCTTCTGCTATCCATATATTCAATCATGTTTTTTGTGTTCTGGATTTCCTCTTGGAGCCTTCTTTGGACCCCCCATTCTTTCCCATGCTGGGCCTCATGTTTTCCCTCGACTAGCTGCTCAGTAGTGTCTTCTCTAGGCTCATGGATCACTTATTTCATTATGGTTATTACGTCATTTGTTCTATGTTAAATGCATGAAGCACCTTGTGCAACTGTTCTCCTTCCACTGGTGTCCTTTCAGACCTGTTCATTACAGAGCCTATGATTTTCTCCCCATCTTGGTCCCCTGTAAGAATTTTGGAGTAGATAAGGGTTTGGGGAGGAATTTTGTTGCCTTGATTTTTCATAATTCTATTGTTTTTCCCCACTCGGGTTTGCAAATTCTTTGGCCCACTGCCTTGTTCTTTGGGAGTGAGCCACAGCATTGTTCATGGCCACTGGACAGTCCAGGTATTGAAATAGAAAGAAAACCGATTGCCAGCCACCACTATGCTACTTTGTCTATGGTAGTAAATTAAGTGATGGAAATATCATCAAATGTCTATGGGACATTGACAACCCCTAGGCTCGACTCATAAGCAGCCCTTCACCAAAACAAAGAGGAGTCTGATTTTAGTGAAGACAGTTAGCCTCCCCACTTATGTTTACCTACAGTAATTCAGAGCACTGACTTCTGTTGGGTGTTGACAGTTGTGCCAGAGCTCAAACTTACCACTTGGCTCAATGTCTCCTTTAGGACCGCACCCTCTGATGGTTAATGCCATGGATCCTGGTCCACCACAAAGCAGGCCCCATGGTCTGCCTGTTCTGAGCCCAGCCTCCTAGGGCACCCCAGGGGATCCGTGTTTGGCTTTCCCCCTCCACCAGCTTATCTCCCAAGGCTTTCTCTCACCCTCTCTCCCTGGAAAGGAACGACTTTGGTCCCAAACTGTGACTCTCCTCTTCTTCAATCAGGTCATTCTCTCGGTGTCAACTCTGTTGCTCCTGCTGCGGAGAACCCAGAGGCCACAAGTAGGCTGTTCACTTCTGGGATCCCACAGAGGTTCCCATCAGGTTGCAGCATCAGCTGGAGATGCAGTGGTCAACTGTTTTTGTGTGTCCACTCACAGCTGTATCTTCCCTTTCAGGATTGCTTTCATTGTGTCGCAGAGGACTTGGCATGGTCTGCTTCCATTGTGATGTGATTATAGGAAATATTTAATTTCTTCTCTGATTTCTTCAGTGATTCATTGGTTATTAAAAAATGTATTATTTAATCTCTATTTGTGTAGTTTCTGTGGTTTCTTTTGCTACTGACTTCTTTCTTTGTTTTGGTACCAGGAATCAAACTCAGGACCTCACACTTGCCAGGTAGGTACTTACGCCACTGAGCTGTATCTCCAGCCCTGCTACTGATTTCATGATTCATTCCACTATGATAGTATGCAAGGGACTAATTTAATTTCTTCATATTTATTTAAGCTTGCTTTGTGTTCTAAGACATGGTCTATTTTGGAAAAAGTCTCATGTGCTCCTGAGAAAAATGTGCATGCTGTTTTTGTTGGCTGAAACACTCTGTTTATCTTTTAAGTCCATTTGTTCAATGTTGAGGTTAATTGTAATATTTCTTTGCTCCTTTTTCTTTGATTGACTTGTCTAATTATGAGAGTGAGGTGTTGAAGCTCTGTCCCCTGCTATTATTGTGTTGGTGTCTCTCTGTCCTTTTCTGTTTAATATTTTCTGAAGTTGTGTTCATCAACATTTAGGGCATAGGTATTTGCAATTATTATGTCTTCCTGCTGAGCTGTTCTTTTTACATAAACATAGTGGTCATCTTTGTCTCTTCTGATCATTTTTTACTTGATCTATGTTGAGTTGGAAGACGAGACAGGTGTTTCTGCCTTCTTTCAGGCTCCACTTGTGGGAAACATCACTTTCCATCTTTTGACCTTTAGTCTCGGAACTTATTTTTGAATGACATATCTCTCCTGTAGGTAATATATGATTCCTTTTTTTTTTTTTTTTTTGGTCTTTTTGAGACAGGGTCTCACTATGTAGTTCAGACTGGCCTTGAGCTCACTTTGTAGCCCAGGCTGATCTCAAGCCTGCAACAATCCTCTTTCCTCGGCCTCTAGAGTGCTAGGATTACAGGCCTGTGCTACAATGCCTGGCATCTGCATTTTGTTGCTTGAGCTAATCAAGTAGTCTGTGGCCTCTGGTTGGGGAGTTGAGACCATTGGCATTAAGAGCTATTACTGTAAGGTGTTCACTGAGTCCTGTCATTGCATTATTTTTTTAGCACTGATTCCTGTTTGTTTTTTCCTGTTGCTCACTTACTCTCTCAGTTAGACATGGGCTTTTCTCTGAGCTCTTTTGTCCTGGTGGTCCCCCTGTCTTTGTCTAAGATTCTCCTGAGTATTTCTTCAACGTTGGTTTAGTGGTCATGTATTCCTTCATGGTTCGTCATGGAGCATCAATCCATCAGTGGTGGAGGCTGATTTTGCAGGATATACAATACAAGTCTGGGTCAACAAACTTTTAATTAATTAATTAATTAATTAAGTTAGTACTTTAGGGCTTGAATGCAAAGTTCTCCTGGCATTTAATTTTGTGCTGAGAAATCCACTATGTCTCTATCTCCAGTTGACTTGCCTTTATTAAGTAACTAGCTGCGTTTCTCTAATAGCTTTTAATATATTAGGCTTTTAATATATTTGGCTTAATTTCTGGAATTTTTTATCATTCTGTGACATAGAGACATTCTTTTCTAGTATCTGGGGTTCTATATGCCTCTTTTACTTAAATACTGAATTCTTTCCCTAACTTTGGAGAGTTTACCAAATAAATTTCTTCATACCTTTTGAGTCATTTTCTAATTTTTCATATATTTTCATAATTCTGTTGTTGATTTATTTTTAATTCTGTAACAGTTGTTGGATACACTGTGCACAATGTCATGTCATTTTTAGGGTACCATTGAGTTTCTGTCCTGATACATACACCTTATTGTCAATTTCTGACACCCTGTCCTCACAAATCTGCGACCCTTGCTTTGTATTGAATTTTTCAGATCTTGCCTTTCTTTTTGTGATTTGTAATTTTTTATCAAGTTAGTTATTTGTATCTTGTATAATTTTGTTTCACTCAGTTTACTGTTTTTCTCTTTTTAAGTTTTTTGAGTATTTTATGGTAGAATCTTTTATTCATTCAATAAAGTTCAATTTAAGATCAGTAAGACTGTATGGATTTGTTTGTGTGTTTTTCTTTGAGCTCTTCAATCATTTTCACCATTTTTGAGTTTTCTGACTATAACTTCCTCTATCTCTGTGCCCACTTTGGCAGAGTTAATGGTTTTCAGAGGCATTTTGTTGCCTTGCTTTCTACTACCTCTATTGTTTCGGCAGCAGGTTGAAGCTCGGTTAGGGCAGAGACACTTTGTCTCCACTATGGAGATCTCTTTAGCTAGAATCTGTTTCCTGTGCTGTGTCCTTATGTTTGTTTATCTTTTGGTGCTTGTGCCCTCCTTAGCCTACTCTATGTGATATTTGCATATTTGCAAACTCATTCTGGCCACTTGATCTCAAGCACCACCCCAAGAGGAGAAAATGAATCACAGTAATACTGAGGGCACTAAGACAACCTTTATCCCTTAACAACAACAACTATGCTACAACTTTCCATAAGAACAGGGCATTAACAATAAAGCAATAAAATAAACAATAATAATAGAATCAAAGGCCAAGAAGATAATAACATAGCAGAAGAACCAATAAAAAACTACCACTATGCCACCCTTAATAGAGACCTATAAAAATAATATAAATACAAAGACAAAGGAAACACTGACATACAGTAGATATCTATTAAATGCAACAACTGTGACACCCACCGTTAGCAATAAAAATGAGTTCAGAAATAAGAGCCTCCTGTGCTCACAGATGGGGCTTTGGGGATGTGACTGGGTCACGGGTGTGTGATACTGGATTAGTGCCCTGATGAGCTTGTAGTTGGGCACCGTGCTGGGAGGTGAAGCCTGGTGGGAGGCGATGGGTCACTGTGGGTACAACCTGTGTGGTGTATATCCCTCCTCTTCCCTTGAGGCTCTCTACTCTTCTGCCATGCTGCTCGGCCTTGGATCCAGCCAACTATTCACTGAAAACTCTACAAACCGTGAGCCGAAATAAACCTTTCCTCCTTTAACATGTTCACATTGGGTATTGTGTCTCAGATATGAGAAAGTAGCTAAGATAGTAATAACACTAAAAATGGTAGGGATGGGGAAAGGTAAAAATGAAAGTAGTGAAACTTGAAAAAGAAAGAAAAGATGAAAAGGTGAGAAAAATAAGGTAAAACATCTAATTAAAGAACCAAAAATAGTTAATAGGATCAGGTAAAAGTAACATGTGATCAGATTGGTTTCCCACCACATCGCATGGAACCACAGTACCCTTCTGCTTTGGTTTGGGGATATTTTGCAAGGGAGACAACATTACATAGCACACATATTTTATAAGATTATTTATAACAGTCACCCAGAGAATGATATACAAAAGAGTGCAGGAAATCTGTCCACACACTAAGACCAAGGAATCTATCTAAGGCCCTGGATCCCATGGAAATGTCCTGCATGAATCCTGCTGAAGACCTAGAGCTCATAACAATGCATTGCATGGGTCCAACTGGAGGCCCAGAGCCCATAACAAAATCTCATGGAGGCCTGTTTCACGAATCTGCACTGGAAAGTCCCAAATGTTAGTGGTGGAGTCTAGGAAGTCTGTGCCAGTGGGATGAAAGATCTGTGCCAGCAGGCTGAAGGATCTCCACTGGAGCCAGGAAGCAACACCCAAAGTAAGAACCAGAGCACCCCTGAAAATTACTACAGCCATCCTGAGCAACAGTGAGGTCCTAAGCTCCTCCGAAGAATGGAAAGCTGAATTCCCATCAGGAAAGCCAATGCAGTAAGCTTTTTAAGACACCAGGAAGTGATGCTCAAAATGAGGATCAGAGCTCCCCCCAAAGTGAACTGAAGCTATTTTCAGTGCCAACAATGTCCCGAGCTCCTCGTAGGATGCAAACAGCCAAGTTCATCAGGAAAGCCAGCATGATGAGGTCCTCCAAAAGAACCAACAGCTCTCTACAGCTTCTACCAGCTCCCAACAGCCTTTCTCAGTTCCCAACAGCCTCATTCCTTCTTTTCCAGGTCTGCCTCTTATGCTGCAGGCATCAGTCCCCAGGTGGGCCCCCATGCCCAGCACTATGCTTACTCAGTTCAGATAGGTGTTATAAATTGACCACTGGTTGTCAGTTCACTACACCATCCCAGCTGGAGCTCACCCCTGCCTAAACTTTCCAGGGTGTCTATAACTAACCCACTTCCTCACTGTGTCTCTTGTGACCATCTTTCAATAAGTCACTGTGGTTGGGTGATCTAAGAAACCCTGAAGTGTGGGTGTCCTGTGCCTTCTGATTCCTAAGGTAGCTCAGTCTTAAACAAGTAGCTCCTTCCCAAAATGATCTCAAATATGGTGAGCGCGTATTGGATTTCTTCTCCCACTCCATCCTGCCGTGTGTAAAGAGTCACTTTCAGAGTAAAATCCCACACTGCGTTCGCATTTTCCAGTATCTGTGGGATTTCCTTGGGCTCACCGTATTGGTCTAGCCTGTTGTTGCTCCCTTGGGCTCTTACACTCTCTGGGCTTGTGGTAGCAAAGACAGGTTCTCTTTCTGGGAGCTCAGGTAGCTTTCCAGACTGCCACAATCCTTTCTCAGAATTGTCCCCAGGTTTTCCATTGCTCTGAGATTTCTAGTTTTCTTGTGGCCTCTGTCTTGATCCTCAGGGTTTATCTTCCTTTTCTCTTTGCCAAACTGTTGTTTTCCAGGTATCTCGACTCCAGGCCCAGGAGAAGCTGTGATATCCTGCTGGCCTTCAATCCAGAGATTATATATTTGTAAATTTTCTTGTCTGCAGTAATGGTTTCTCTGTCTATCTATCTGCATCAGTCAGGATTTTACTGCAGAAAAAGATATAACACACGATACACAAATGTATAAAAATTATGAAATTGGCTTGTGATGGTCACCCAGAGTCAGATGAGGAAGAGCGCAGAGGGCTCCAGCACATCAGAGGCTGAAGGCTTCAGTCCAAGGTGTGGAACATAGGCCATTGTTGCTGCAAGTCCACATCAGGAGACCTATGGGCCTGTGATGGCTGACAAGTCTTCATTGGAAGCTGAAGAGTCTGCATGAGAAGGCTAAAGAGTCTACCAAGGGAAGCCAAAGAGCCCGTGCTGGAAGCCAGGAGACGACAGTCCAAGCCAAAAGACAAAAGACTGGGAGCTCCTCCAAAGAACAGCAGCAGATCCATCCTTTCTCATTTCCCCTTTATACCAGCCAGGTGATGAACTGCCTGGGTATAGAATTGCTGCACCAATTTAGTTAAACTTCTAGCTAAACTTCTCAAGTTGACACAATTAATCAACCTTTATCTATCTATCTATCTATCTATCTATCTATCTATCCATCCATCTATATCTGTTTATCATCTTTCTACCCTATCATCTGTCTATAATCTATCATCTAATATCATCTATCATCTGTCTATTCACATATTTGTATACGTTTATATATGACATCATTTTATATAACTTAAATTTGTTTTATATAATTCAATTTTGTTAAAAATTTAACAAAATAGACACCACTACCACGGAAAACATTTTATATGAAACATTAAAGGCACTGAAAAAGTAGTTGAAATTAACACAGAATTCACTGTGCTCCTAATCTTCATGAATTGCCACAGAACAATTGTGTTCAGGGTATGAACTTGTCCTTTCCTACAACCTTCTCTCTGTTCCCCTGATCTTCAGGCCTCTGTGATGAGAACTCAAAAATGAGAATTGATTCATGTTCTTTCTGGTTGGCCTCACTTTGTATTTTTATTCCAAAGAGCCAGCTAAAAGTCAACTAGATTCCTTCTTTCCTAAGCGAAAATTTTTCACCTCTATTATATAAAAAATTAATATGAAGAAAAGTATGGAAAATAATGTCAAAAAGAACCACGGATTTGAGACTGTAACTCAGCAAATATTATATTTTCCACTTGCTTCAGATATTTTTAGGGAAATAAAATGGCTTAGAGACAGAATTATTGTTTTGAAAACCTGTCAGATGTGGCTTTCCTAAATTTGATGATATCTTTTGGTCTATATTTTCACATTTGTATTACATTTTTGTCACAAGTTTCAATATTGGTGGTACTAGCTTGTGTTAAAAATGGTAATTTGTGTTATATTCTGTATAACTTATTTAAACATGTTTTCTTCACTTACCATTATTCCAGTATTTTCAAAGCTTATCGGTTTAGGAGTATATAGCTGTAGTTTGTTAATTTTATCTGCTGAATGTTATTCAATCAACAATAAGTTACTATCTAGGTATGTATATAAGTATCAATATCTTCATGCTGACGTACACTGCAACATTTCTCATTTTTCTATACCCTCTAAATGATGCACCGACATAGTTAATCTGTGAGTACTTCCTTGTATGTATGTTTTTCCAAAGACAGATGCGCTCATTTCTTAGCAGCACTGAGATGCCTCAGGGTGCCCCAGTGTTCAGTTAAATTTGTGTTCAGGACTTGCATAGAAATGACTGATGCTTCTTCGCGTCACAGTGCCTGGGGAGAAAAGTCAAGGACTGGGCAAAATCGGGAGCTCCTCATCTTGAATGCTTTGGCTGTACCATTTCTAGAAGTGATGTGACAACTACTTGAATTACTTAAATTGCAAGTAAACCCCGTCAAAGAAAATAGGCATTGCTTTTAGAAAAAAGTCAGCCCTGCACCACCTACCTTCTGAGAATGCCAGGGCCCTTTGGAGTTTCCCATGCTATCCTCCTCTGCCTCCTCCGTGCCACATCTGTGGTGACAGTGACAGTTGAGAGTAACAGTGACACTATGGTTATATGTAGCTGAGAAGAAGTTTAGAGGGCAGAGATCCCCAGCCTCCAGGCACAACTCGGGTCTGTAATTACAGCGGCAGTCACTGGCTCTGCATATTGACATGTTACTGAGTGTTGTGCAGAAAGCCCACACACTTAACGAATTATGTGGTGTGCATTTTCTTTCACTAGAATTAGTGTTCATTGACCAGTTTCTACAACAAACCAGAAATATGAGTTTTAGACCATAAAGTGAGAAATAGCTGACACAACTGTCCTTGTCTTTTAGAACGATTCTCTTTGCTTTTGTCAAGATGCTGAAACGGATACGAAGTTAATGAGCTGAAATTTAGTGTGTGAGTTTTTACCTGACACTATCCAAAACGTGAACATCCAGGGTGGCAATGGTAAGGATTTGGTGGTGCTGAACAGAAGCCAGGAGATCCACAGAAGGCCACCCCCTCTTGGACTTCAGTCACAGGGCCCACAACTTCCTGGTAGGGCTTGGGCCAAAGAGACCACAGAAGACGGAAGCTGAAGGCTCCAGCTGCAGGGCTGTGAGGGGAAGAGGGCCCATTAGGTGTGACGAGAGAGGTGCCTGGACGTCAGATGCATCAAGAAGCTGAGACAATGAGGAAAGTCCCAGTGCAGGCCCAAAGCTAAATCTTCCAGCAAGCACACACACCATAGGATCCTGTCTACAACAGCCACAATTCAACTTTCAACGCAAACCGTTAAACTCCAGGCAGCCAGCAAGAGGTAAGGATCCTTAGTCATTGTTGGACACTTGCTGTCCTCATGGGTCTCCATGGGGCATCTGTAGGTGGCACAGGCCGGTGGACATTGTGAGACCTGTCCCTCCCCGGTCCCTTCTGTCCCTCTTTCCCAGGGCAGCAGCCTCTGCCCCCAGCATGCCGGCCTCTTGCTGAACTGGCATTCTTTCTTCTGTTGCTTTTCTCAAAGTCTTACAACAAGCAGGGGGAGGCATGTTAGCTATGAGTTGGTCCAAATTCTTATGATATTCTTTCTTTCACTGAGTTTATTTATTCATCTATTCCCTACTTGTTTATTCACAAATACTCTAGATTGACCTTATATGTTCACACACACAGAAAAATTCCTGCAACAGCACTGGGTAGATGCCACATGCTAGTCTGTAGAGCGAGACAGAAGAACAAGGATGTGTTGGGCACTGAAGCTGAATCACAACCCAGGCGCTATCCCAGGCCTTTGGAACAGTGTGGGAAGACGGTAGTGGTGAGGTCAGACCAGGCCTGGGAGTGCTCCAGGCACCGACTGAGAGAGGAGGAGTGGGGAAGCACACTGGTTTCCTGGCTCCTGGCTCAGCCTCCCTGAACTCTGAAGAATGGCATTCCATTGAATGGAGGCCTCTCTGTGTTCACTCTGCAACCAACGTCCACAGGGGGTGGGCAACTGCAGCCTTTGCAGGAGGAAGGCAGCTGGCCTGCGAGGGGCTGGGATGATGGTGAAAACAATGTGTGCTGGGCATGCTGAGGGTTTCTGTCGGGGAGACTGGCCTCTCATTTATCCTGTCAACCTACGTGGTCACACAGCCGGGCATCACATGGGGGCCAGAGGTATGGCCAGGGATATGCTAGGTTCCTGATTCAATAGCCATATTTGGAGGCCTGAATTGAATATGTTCCTTGAAAGTGTGCTGTGCTATCATTTCTTCCTAGAACCCCATCCGCCTTTTCTCCTCCTAATGCTCAGGTCAATACATTCCCAGGAGCACCGAGACCTTGGGCGAAGCTTGTTAGCTTGCAGTCTGGTTAGGACCTCATTTTCAGTATCACTGGTTTGGTTGGGTACAGAGCTGTACACATCTGTGCTGATGAGACTTGCAATTAATGCGGGTGCACTGGATTTCATCTGCTCCTCCTTCCTCGAGTTAAGCTGTCTGGGGGCTCTAGGGAGGCTATGAAACCTCCCAGCCTCTGTCCTGGAATTCCAAGTGGAGGCACAGTCTATGCTCTTGTGTTTAAACTCAGAATGTGAGACCAGGATTGATGCAAATGTTGTTTTCACATTTGGCAGGAATAGTGGATAGTAGGAGCTGCCTGGTCCCTCGGGAGTTAGAACTCATCTTATTCTCTACTGCTCTGTAAGTGCCAAGGGCCCTCATTTGTATCCGGCAAGCTGGGGATAAGGGACCTCCACCCCAGCTGCCAATTGGACCAGGGCACCAAGGGGCTGCGAGGCCTCTAGCTTCTCTGAGTCCCAGTTGCTTTAGGTGTGAAGTGCAGGGATTAGGGTGGTTGAATACTTTTGTGCAAATAAGCATCATGACTCAGAATTCAGGTTGCTCCTAGGTGGTCTCAGCAGAGAAGGAGGCCTGAAAAGCCTTGGTGTGCACAGACAAGCCACACAATCTCGTGGAAGCCACACTTGGGAAGGACTCCTGGTTACAGCGAGACGTCTCAGTCTGATCTCTGTGTGACTTCCCTCCGTAATCCCTTATAACCAGGATCCTGGAGGCGCTGGGCTCAGAACTTCTTCACTTCACCTCTGCACTGAGATTTGATCATAAAATAGCTCCTGTGCATTGGATTTCATTTTAGGTTTTCTCATGGCAAAAGGACATTGCTTTGCCATGTATGGAAATTATGCTGAGTCTCTTTCTGAATTTCTTTAGAATTTGAAGGTGACTTGATTCAAGAAAAAAAAAATATTTAACAAGTGGCTGAATTTGGGGAAATACTCTGTGAATAATATTTTCATTTTCTTCATTTTCTGGGTTTAAATAAAATATGAGTAGAATGAGAAACATGCAGGAAGAGTCCGCCTCTTTATCCTAGAGATGGTCCCTGTGCAACTTAGCCATTTGCCTGGCCCCAGAGACTGGAGTAAAGACAGCTGGTGACACGGAAGGGGCAGGTCTTGACCAAGGGAAGACAGGTGTCTTGGGCCATAGTGAGGAGCAGGAAGTGTCTGGGTAAGGACCTCAGCAGCTATATAATGAGAGTCAACATTAGAGACAAGAGAGGCCCACAGGGGATGAATGGGCCACTGGACTGAATGATAACACATTTAAAAGGGAAGTTGGAGGGTACATGTCCCTGAGGAGGGAGCGGCTGGATCAAAAGTCAGAATTGGAGATGGTGAGTTTGAGAAACAGGCATGCCTAGGAGTCCCCCAGTTTGGATTTAGTAAAACACCTCATTCCGCTCGCAGCACACCCACTGCAGGCGATGAGCTGGACTCACTGACAGGCTGGGCCTGAGACTGGGGTGAAATCTCTGGCTTCCCTCTTGTCAAATATCATTAAAATCTTTGTTCCATGCACATGAAGCAGCCAACTGCTCAAGCAAACACCCACCAGCTCTGAGAAACAATCACAGCCCAGGCCTCGGCGGGAGCAGGTGTGCGGAGGTGAAGACGGGAACCTGCGTGGGTCCTCACTGGGCACCGCCAGAGCCCCTCAGAGCTGTGGCGAGCACAACGCAAACTCAAGACGCGAGCACTCTGGGCAGCTGGGCGTGCTCTTTGTCCTTGTCTCCTGTGGTTTGGGAAAGGAACAAGGAATGCTTCGGAGAGTTTGCAAGTGGAGATGATCATAATTTATCTGCCACTGCTGACTATAATTGTCCCTTTGGGGAAATCTCCTTCGTCGCAGATGCAGTGCAAAACAATCTAACGGAACAATCGGGAGAGAACTACATGATCCAGAATTACATCATGGCTTGAGTTCTCACACAGATCGCACCGCATCCCTGAATCCCTGTCACATCACCAGGGGCCTTTGCTGGTGTGTTTCTGTCCTGCCCACAAGCCTTATCTCTGCAAGGAGTTCCTCTGCATTCCAAACACACGATTGCCTCTGAAGTCCTGTGAGGATGGCACAAACCCTTGCACTGTCAGTTGCTGATTGGACCGAAGATAAGACTGCTAGGCCAATCTAGTTGAAAATAGCAAGGGCAGAGGGCTTAACCTGGAAGTGATTTAACTTTTAGGGTAGATATTGCCATGTTGTTTCACCAATCTTTAGTCACTTGGAAGGAAAAAAATGAGAGACCAGAAGGAGGGGACGAATGGGCACAGAAACCGCGAGGCGAGGAGGTGTGGAGGTAACACACACACAGCGCTGCACTCTCCGCGCAGAGGGACGCAGGGAAGCAGACGCACACCTCCTGTGGAGACTGACGCTTGAACAGGGGTGGAGTAAGTCTGGCTACAGACTCTAGAACCGTCCTGGCACCTGCAGTTGGCTGTGCCAAGCCATACCCTGCCCAACCACTGTACATCCCACGGTGGGCTTCTGTGTCTGTTAGTAAATCCTCTTTGTTCCTTCAACCACTTGGAGTGCATTTCTTTTACTGGTATTTACAAACTTTGCGGACCGTACCTTTTATAACACTGCCTTTCTCCTTTCCTCTTTTCTTCTCCTGTTTTGCCGCAGCTGGACATTCTCGGTGCTGTACCTACTCTGCCCTACCGCCTTCCCCTCTGTGTTTTTACTCTTTACCTGTTTCGCTTTAAATTCTCTTCTACCTCAGTGATTTTTGTTGCCCCTTCACCTACTCTGACAGGCACAGAAAGGACTGGACAAAGATTGTCCATGCAGGATGGAATGGGGGACCACATGAGTGTACCTGAAGGACAGAAGAGTGGCCGGAACCTCCACTTCTGGCTGAGGTGGAGTAGACACTTAATAAACACGTTTTGAGCAACACTGGGTAAAATGATTTTTAAATCTGTAAAATGTTTTTTTGTCTCTAAAGAAGGCAAAGATACAACAAAGGGAAACCTCAACAACAAACAAGCCAGAATTGCAGACCTCAGCAGCAGCAGCAACCCTGAGAGCCCAGCTGGCAGCTCTGAAGTCAGCTCTCCTAGAAGCGTGGCCCATGCAGGCAACTCTGGTTGACTTCTGGCTGCTGTTACTTGGGGAAGAAAATCCACTCAGCACAGAGCAGAGAGAAAATCTCTCTCTTGATCAGGTATTATCATAAGCCAGCCTTCAGGCAAGCTTGCAGCCCAAAACACACACTGGCTCTCAGATAACCTCAAGCTGGCAACTTAATGAAAAGCGGCCCTGGGTGGGCAGCGACGTGAGGCCCCAGAGAGGAACCAAGTCCTCCTTGGAGGAGCCGGCTTTAATCCAGAGCTCACAGAATTATCAAAGAAAATTTCCAAAACAGAATCTGGAAGTCAAAAGTCACAAGTAGCAATCAAGGAAGGAAACCTTGACCTGAAGTCAGCAGAAATAACAGAGTCGATTCGATTCGTGACCACAGCAGTTCAGAAACCAGTTATCAGATACAGAGCACGGCATGCGCACATTTAATGTGCTTAAGGAAACGTGCGTTTGAAAATGTAAGCACAAAGCAAGAGAATATAAAAATAATGACACAGAAAAGAAAGAAATGCAGCATCTAGAAATACCACACACATGCATACAGTGTGTAATTAAAGTTAAAAACTCACTGGGTGTATTCAACAGATTAGAAAAAAGTGAGGGGAAAATTACTGAAATGGGAGTGATTCTGAATAAGTTACCCAGAACAGAGAGCAGGAAGACACAGTGTTGGTGAACAGGAGAGAGGGCCGGGCGAGCACGGAGCGGGGACAGGCAGCTGCAGCGGGGAGGCGGGGCGGGGGGGGGAGAGGAGAGGCGAGAGACAGCATCTTAAAGGATAGGATCAGAAATCTGCAGAACCTACGAAAGCAACCGTATGAGGCTGGAAGAAGGGAAAAGTGTATCTCAAGAAAGAAGGCAAGTAAAAGACGCCTTCCTATATACAGACGTGAGGAACGGTAATTCAAACAGAAGTAAAGTGATCTCAGATGGAAGATATGAAATGGAAGAAAAACCAGCAGACAGTCTGGAGCTGGGGAACATAGTTAAACTGCCTGACTGTCCGGCTGCCTGGCCTGCGATGCTCCGACTTACTGTTTCTGTCTTTAAGATGGGTGGAAGTTACAAGCATTCAGTACTTGGGAGTTTGGGAGTTTGAATTTCAATGCTCTCCCATGCTAGAGGTTTGCAATCTGACCCCTGCTGGTGATGCCAGGCAGCAGCACTGAATGAAGCCCCAGGCAACCCTGTGACCAGGAGGGAACACATCACACCCTCTGCCAGGTGCTCTGCTGTGACCTGTGGTGTTCAGCAGGTGAGGTGCAGAACCCCATCATCGGCTGATGAGCATCTCTATGAAAAGTTTAACAACTGGCTCTGAAATTTGAAAAAACAGCCACAACAGAACTATGAAATTGCTGTATTTGACCAGTGTTTACCTGAAAAGATGGCAGTTTCAAATAATTCAAAGTACTAAAATGAAGAGACACATATGACACCTTCGGTGAGTAAGAGGGGTGCTGTGAGATGAGGTGTCCACTAGGGTCGGCCTTGCCTCCCTCTGAGATACCGTGCACGGGACAGGAAGTCAGTCTCCGGTGTGCTATGGTGCTTTACTTCCAGGAACGCCATAGGGGCAGGGACCAGCTTCATTTTTTAATTTTTGCATGTTTAAAAATAATGGACACGAGTAACTAGCTCCTGAACTGTCGGCAAAAATATTCTAAAATATGCTCAACATGCCCCAAATGCAAGAAAACAGAGTAAAAATGTAGACTGTAAGGTGTATAAAACATAATCATAAGAGAGTGGAAATAAACCTGAATATATTACAAATGATATATAGGTGTTCTCAGTGATCTGCTTAAAAGAGAACTATTGTCAGGCTGGGTTAAAAGTCATCCACTTATCTGCCACTTAAGAGAAGCACAGCCAGTACTGTAGATATAGATGAAATTAAGTGGGTGAAAAAAGATTATGAAGAGAATACTGTAACTACTAAATAAAGCTGAGATAATCATAGCAATAGATAAAGCAGAAGCAAACTAAAGATCAGATATATAATAAAATGTACAAATTCATAAGAAACAGTGAGCATGAAGTGACATGGCCTTAGCAATGGAAACTCACTCACATACACATAAACAGGAAGTGCTGTGCAGGATTGGTCACAGCAATCACTTTGGTGATTCTGCTGCTCCCAAGGGAAAGGTTTTGGTGTTCCTTCAGTGTGACAGTTGTGAAAAAAAGTTAAAAAATACTCCACCAGCCTAAGGAAATTGCCAGCCATCCTTCATTTGTTAACGATGATGTTTAAAAAAATCTTAAGTGGGTGTTGGGTTCTGGGCAGCTGGAGATTCTTGAAGTATGGAGATGATCAAATTCTTTTTCTCCTTTAATCTGCTAATGTGGTAAGTTATGTTTCAAGTGTACTTGTAATTGCTCCTTGATGCAATTTTATCTTGACTGCTTTAAAATGTTATCAGATAATTCTAACATTTCTGGTATGAAGGTATTGGCATTGATCTATTGTCTCTTTAAATTCAGTTTTAAATATTTGTGATTCTTGGTAGGACACATGATTTTCCGTTGAACCTGTGCATGATGGGTATTACAGTGTGAGACTTTGGATCTTATGTAAACTTTTGTTTATCTACTTTGCTCTGACTCTTCCACTATGGGAGAGTGGGTGCTGTTTGGCTCTGGTAAAGGCTGAAGTTTCCCCTGGCCTCTGTTGACCTAGAACCCCAGGGTTCTGTTGTATTCACAGCCATGCAGGGCAGAGGCTCTGACCCCACTCATTCCCCTGGGGTGTTTCTGGGTTGAATGGTAGCAGTGCCTTACAGCTGTTCCAAAAAGGTCCTGCTGAACAGTCCAGAGCTGACCTGAGATGATCAGAAAACAAGAGAAACCAGAGAGAATGTGATGACATCTTCAAAGTCTTTTAGTAAAAGACTCTCAACCAAGAATGCTGACCCTCCTAACTCTAAACCAAGATATGCCAAGCAGAAATGCTAACCAGACTCCTTTAAATGAATTGGAAGGTCACTGAATTGTAACTCAGATCCACACAGAGAAATACAGAGAATCATTCTCCAAGGCAGTGGCACAGGTACTATGGAAGTCAAGGTAACATGTATTTGTTTAAAATCTTTTCTATTCCTATTTGTTTTTAAAAGAAAACCACATAAAACAATAATTATAAAACTGTGCTGATGGCCTCATAGTGTAGGAAGGGTTCATTTGTATGACAGTAATAGCACAAAGCGGGGAGGAAGGGACAGTGATATTGGAGCAAAGACTTGCGCATTACTGAAATTAAATTAGTATTAAAGGGAGCCAGAGTGTATTAAGATGTTAACAGTAATCACTGGGTCAGTCACTAGAAATAATGGAAACAATTAGCAAAGAAACAACAAAGGGATTAAAAGAGATACAGTACAAGCATTTAACATAAGAGGCAAGAAAGTCAAATACAAGAGATACATACAGAAATCAAAGAGCAAACTGGGGAACACAGATCTTTTATGACTGGCAATTATCTTATATGTAAGTCAGTCAAGGATCTCAGTGAACAGAGATTAGGAGAGTAGGCTTACAGAAACATGCAATCCAGCTGTATGGTGTCAAAAGGAGACAAGGTGGAAACACACACGTGGCTTGAATAGAGAGGAAGGGAAAATAACAGCGCTCAATTTCAAATAGTAAGAAAAGCTGGAGTGTCTATATTATAATCAGATTAAGCAGACTTTAAGAAAAAATAAATACTGGAGTATTTTAAATGGATACAATTCCAATCATTAAGGAAGATGTAACACTTATAAATGGCACCCAACAACAGAGTCACAAATATACAGCATATAAAGTAAGACCTGACAGAATTGAAATGGAACACAGAAAACTGAGCACAGTAGTTGAACAATTCAGTACCCCATTTTCAGTGATGGCAAAATTGAAGACCAGTAAGGAAATAGAAGGCTTTAGCATGTTTGTATACAAACTACACCTAATGAGTATCTACAGATTGTCGTGCTCAAAACCTGTTGGATATGTGTACTGCTTGGGTACACAGGAGGCATTCTTGAAGACGGCCTCTTGCTGGGTCATGCGGTAGACCTCAATACATTTTAGAAGACTGAAGTAAGGTGAAGACGATCCTGGCAACAGTGGAATTAAAATGGAAATCAAGTACAGAAGACAATTTGAGAAATTCACAAGTGTGTGGAAAATGAACTAACGGCTAAAGGACCAGTGGGTCAAAACATCAAGAGAAAACTTAGAAAATAAGATGAATGACAAAAGAAATTCAGCATGCCAATATATATAGGATGCAGCTAAAGCAGGGATTAGAAGAAAATTTATAACTGTAAATTCCTACTTTTGCAAAGAAGAAAAGGATTAAATTCATAGCTCAAATTTCCACCGTGAGAAATTAGAGAGAAAATCAAAACCAAATTCAAGGAAAAACAAGGATGTAATTAACAATGATAGTTAATACATTTAGAGAACAGCAAAATAGAAACTAGATGAGCCAAGCACTGATTCTTGGAAATAATCAGTAAATACAGTTCTTTGAAACAATTGTTTAAAAACAATTCTTTGAAACAATCAGACAAATATTTAGTTACACTGTCCAAGAAAAAGTGAGTAGAATAAAATTAGTAAAACAAAGAATAAAAAGAGGGCATACCATAACCAATCTGAAGTAAAAAGGGTGATGAGAAATTCCAAGAAGAACGTACGCCGAAGAGATAACAGGCTGAAAGGACAATTCTTAGAAATACACAAATTGCAAAGCTGAGTGAAGCAGAAAACCACCATCTAAATAGGCCTGAAATAAGTAAGGAGAGGAAACTAATAATGAAAAATCCGAGGTGTAGCATAATGACTGCAGTTAGTGGTAGTGCGTTACATACTGGAGATTACCTAAGAAGAGAGGTTTGAGTTTGCACTCACTGGTTGGGCAAGCTCACCTGACATGGTAGACATTTCACTGTATAACTAAATCAAAATGTTGCGTACATCTTAAACATACGCAATAGAAAAATGTGCACTAAAAGCAGGTCTGGTCCAAATGGCTTCATTGGTGAATTCTGCCAGACACTGAAAATAATTTGTCTTCAATAATTTCTCCTAGCAAATGGAAGAGGGTGAAATACTTCCTACCTCAGTCTGTGAGACCAGTACTAATCTGGTAATAATTAAAAAAGAACATAGCAGAAGAAAATTACAGACCAGAATTCCCTATCAATTTACAAAGCTAGAGCTACAGTATGGATACGGCTTGAATGTGTCCTGTTAAGGCTTCATGAGCTGAAATTGAATTCTCATTTGTGGGGTATTAATTCAACTATAGATTTTTAAAATGAGACCTTTAGTAGTGATTAGGAGGAAGTAATTATCAAAGCGGGACTCCATACTGAATTACTTGTAGTTTCGATATATTATATATATATATATATATATATATATATATATATAGTATGCAATGGATGTTATATATTATTAATTTATATACAATGTAGTTACCTATATTCTATATTGCATTAGTACAGTTTTATATTATATAATTGATTATATATAAATCTATCATTATCTTGAAAGATTATATACATAGAATGCATGTTGTGGAAATATTGCTGCTGAAAGTGTAAAATATCATAGTCACTTTGGAAACAGTTTACACTTTCTCAAAATGCTAAACATATAGTTACCCTATGATCCATCAGTTCTACTCCTAGGTTCATTTCCAGGAGAATAAATGTATTTCAACACCAAAACTTGTACATAAACTTGTCCATAGCAGCATCACTCATAATAGACACAAAGAAAGAAAACAACCCAAGAATGTAGCAGCTGATCAGTCAGTGACTTTAATCAGCTGTACAGGGAATGAGGCCCTAACAATGCACAAGGATGATAATGTTCAAACCTTGAGGATAATATGCTGCATTAAAGAAGCCAGGTGCAAAAGCCTACATTGCATAATGCTACTTATATGAAACGCTTGGAATAAGTAGATCAGGGAAAAAATAGATTAGTGTTTGACAGGACTGGGAGGGAGAATGGGGAGCAGTTGCTAATTAGGGAGTTTCTTTCTAAGGTGGTAAAAATGCTCTAACATTAAATTGTGTTGATGTGAATGTACAAAAAGCCACTGAACAATATACTTAAAATTGGTAGCTCTCATTGTATGTAAAATATATATTAGTAAAATTTCAGAGAAAGATTGTGTGTATCATACTGAAAAATAAAGCCCATAAAGAAAATCACACATATATGGTCAATTGATTTTCAATAAAGATACCAGTAACTCAGTGGAGAAAGAATAAGAAAGTATTTCAGCAAATGGTGCCTGAACATTACGACATCAATATTAAAAAAATAATGCTTGATCCTGACCTTGCAGCAGGTATAAAAATTAGCCTTGAAATGGATCATAGATTTAAGTATAAAGTCTAAAATCATAACAGTTACTAAGTAAAATATAAAGGGAATCTTTTGCAAATTTGACTAGGCCATGTTTCTTAGAACTCATAAGTCACAAATGATAAACAAAACTTATTTGTAGATTTGACTTCATCAAAATAAAAAACTGCTCCTCACCAAACACTGTTAAAAAGTGGAAGGATAAATCCCAGACTGGTAGGAAATACTTGGAGCATATAGCTTATGGAATTATGTATACAGAATATATAACTTTAACAACTCTAAAAAGTCAGTGAAAACTTATACAAAATATTTGTACAGACAGTGTACCATATAAGGTATATGGATGCTGAATTCCATGGGTACACTAGAGCAAAGCCAATTATTACCACAAAGAAATGCCACTATGTGCTTACTGCAGGGCAGACCATGAAGAGGAATGCCAAGATGTGTCAGGAAGTCAGAGTAAGCAAACTTTTGTATCCTACTGGTAGGAAACAAAGTGCTAGAGAGCCTTTTGAAAACAATCTGGCAGAATTTATAAAAATAAAGTTAAATGTATCAAATCCAGCAATCCCTCTTCAAATTATTTATCTAGGAAAAGTTAGAACTCATGTCCACACGAAGATTGGCTCTTTGTTTTATAGCAGCTTTGAAGCTGGAAACAACCCAAATTGCCTTCACTTGTAAAGAGATAAATTAGCCACAGTTAGATAAACTGTGCATCCATACAATAGAACACTGCTCAGCATACAAAGGCATATGTCTCAAAAGTCCACTGTGAAGCAAACAGATCTAGATTCACAATGCTACACACTGTACACTCCAGCTGTGTGACATTCTGGGATAGATTCAGGTGAAATCTGATTTGGATTGCTGGGAAGCAGGTTGATTGTCAAGGTGTCTACAACAGAGGTGGGAACTCTGCAAATGTCTCACTTTGGCTACACTTACAAAAATGTACATGTTGGCCAAGGTCCATCAAGTTGCGCACCTGAAAGAGGCATGCACCTCACTGTATGCTCATAGCACCTCAGAAAGTTTGATTTTAACAAACTGGATCTTGACTATTCGTCACATATACAAAAATATCAATTCCACCTGGGTTGTAGATATGAATAAAAGCAAGTCTTGAGAAGATAATGTAAGAAAGTATTCTACAGCCTTCGGGTACTCAGAGGGTTTAAATTGGGTGCACACACACACACACACACACACAGACATAAGCAGAGACACATAGACTGGAATACAAGCACATGTATATCCCTAACTCTAAAAGAAATAGAGATAAATGTGTTGACATTAAGATTACAATCTTCTGCTTATCAAAAGATACTAAGAGAGTGATGAAACACCCCACACAGTGGAAGAGTCACTAGAGATTTCCAAACTGCTTGCACCTGATAATACATACAAGCTTGTGAAGGATTACAATTCTGTAAAAAACAGAAAAAAAAAAACAAGCAATATACCAGAATAAGGACTTACCTAAAGAATCCAGTCAGATTGACAATAAATATGAAAAGATAGTCAGTGATATCATTTAATATGGAAAAAAGTATGTAAACCACAAAAATTTTATCATATCAACTAAAGCCTAAAAGACTCACTGCTGAGGACATGGAGCGTCTAAATTCATAAGCTGAGGAGGGTGCATAAATTATCACAACTACTGCAGAAAGTTGATTGCATCTATAAAACTGAGCTTATAATTTCCCTCCTAGGTATACATAGGATACATATGTATACAAAGTGTGCATATAAATTGTGTATATCAATTTTCCGTGGAATGGTGTTAAGCTAAAAAAAAAAGCTTCAGGAGTAGAATTTTAAAAATCAAATAAGACATTATTGACACAAGCAAACTACAGCTAAAACACAATTTGGGTGAACTCTACAAATTGAGTGAAAGTGAATCATAAAAAGTCATTCTCAAGAGGCCCAGCATAACCAATTCAACCTTGATCAGAAAGAGCAAAGCTGAAGTCATCATAATAACCAATTTCAAAAAAAAAATTACAAACCATAGTAACAAAAGAAACATGCTGTTGGCATAAAAATAGACATTAGGTCAATGGAATAGAATGGAGGATGCAGAAACAAGCCCATGCAACTATAATCATCCGATTCTTGATGAAGGGACCAAGAATATGTATTAGACAAAAGACAGCCTTTTTAGCAAGTGATGCTGGGAAACTGGGTATCTGTACGCAGAAGAGTCAAACTAGATCACTACCTCTCATCTTGTACAAAAATTAACTCAAAATGGATCGAAGATCTGAAACTTTGAAAATTGTGGAGGGAAATGTAAGGAAGTCACCAGCACAGACAGGCAAAGACATAGGGAGTCAAATTGCAAGAAGCAAACACTGGGACCCCACCAAACTAAAACGCTGGCACACAGCAAAGGAAACAACAGCACGGAGACAGAGCTACAGAATGGGAGAAAATCTTTGCCAACTACTTTTCCCACCAAGCATTAATATCCAGAATATATATATATATATATATATATATATATATATATATATATATATGAGCTTACTCAGCACACACACTAAAAACAACCCAATGAATAAATGGGCCAATGAACTGAAGAAGATGTTTACTTCAGTTCAGTTCTCTACAGAAGGAGTACAAATGATCAGTAAGTATACGAAAAATGTTGAGTATCTTTAGCTTGTTAGGGAAATGCCAGTCAAAGCTACGCTAAGATTCCGCCTCACACAAGTCATAGTGGTTGTCATCAAGAGTACAAACAACAACTGAACATGCATTCTTTGATGGGGCGGTCACACCATCTTTTCCCAGGAACCCTGGTTCCCTGTGGATTCTCCTGCCTGGCAAGAACTTCGAGGCAGGCTTTCCAGATCACAGAGCTCTGTGGTTCACTAGCTGGCTTTCTGCCCAATAATTGTTACCTGCTTCAGAGTCAGTGACACAGTGGGCAGCCACAAGTATCACTGAGGCCTCTCATCACTAAAGGCTGTGCAGGAGATCTGAGAAGCAGAGGCCAGGAGACTTGAGGGCACATGGTCTCAGGCCAGATTCCAGGGCACGCAGCAGCCCCTTAGGGAGGGACAGCTCTATCTGATCTGGGACCGGTACCTTATGGGTGGTTTCCAAATCTGTGGCTGACTCGCTCACTCCTACATTCACTCACACTCTGGCTAGGCCATTTCTGCCCCACTGCTCATTCCCCGCATTTCCCCCACACTCACACCTTCAGGTGCTGCAGTATTCTGCAGAGCTATAGGAAGAATAAAGGACTGGAAAATTATGCGCTTCTCTAGAATGGGAGCCTGAATTTCTTCACTGCCCTCTAGGGTCAGGAGCTCCTGACCCTAGAGAGCAACTCTTAGGAGAAAGGAGAGAGAAAGAAGTGCTGGAGAGGAGACAGGGAGTGTGCTTACGTGGGTCAGGAAAGTGGGAGGTGGGGGCTGTCTCTTCAGAGGGGGCGGTGTCAAGCTGAAGAGGTGACAGTGCAAAGCAGCCAGGGGCACCCGGGCTGTCCGGACGCCTCCACCTGCAGTGAGAGTTTCCGTGCTAGACTCCAAGTAGATCCAAGCTGTGACACATTCCCCGCCATGGTCGGGGGAGAAGGGGGAGTCAGTAACAACAAGAGCTGTGTGGCCCAAGCTGCAGTGGCCTCTCTAGTGGACTGGACTTCTGAAAAACTTGGTGGGAGGGGGAAACAGAGCCCATTGGTGGTACAAGATGATGTTTCTTTTTCTTTCTTTTTTAAGATGATGTTTCTGATGATCCGATGTATTAGCAGTTTAGAGTCTAGGATGACTGGAGTAAGAGAAAAGAAGACACAGTGAGGTATTGTCTACACCCAGTTTGGCAGGTAGGACTGCACTGAACCAGAACATTTGTTCCACCTTCATCTTCATGGTGACAGTGGGCTCAGCATCTACCTCACAGTCTGGGTGGTACGGCTCATACCTGGATGTCCCCTTAAGGCCTCCTGTGCTCAGAGGTGAGGCATTTTGGAGGCGGCTGGATCTCGGGTGTGTGAAGGCAGAGTAAGGGTGTGTGATTCAGGCTAGTCTCCTAGTTGGATTAGAAGAGTTCTGGGTGTGGCTGAATGGATTTACTGAGGCAGGAAGCCCTACCCTGCCTGTCGGGGACACCATTCCACAGGCTTGTAGCCAAAGACAGAAAGAAGACTGCTTGCTGCTTCTGCCTGCCCTGCTGTGGACCGTTTCTCTTCTGCCATGCGACCTTGCCTGGAACCAGCTGACTGTGGACTAAAACTTTTACACACTATGAGCTGAATCTTTAACTCATGGGTATCCAATATTTTGTCCCAGCAACAAGAATGTGACTGAGACAAAGGGCCTGTGCAGTGCTCCATAGCAGTTTGCTTAACTGATGGCATCCTGGGAGAGCGCCTGATCATGGAGATGCCGTCTGTTAAACTAGGTGCTGACAATTCTGTAGTGAAGACATGAGGTCCCATCCATATTCCAACAAAGCACGAGTAATCGGCGGTTATAAAGACACACAACACTCCCTCCCGAATATCGACAGTTCTGATGTGTCCTTACCCATCTGTCTTATTTTCTCTGTCCTCTGAAGATGTTGCTTCTTATTATTTTTACGGCTACCTTCCCAGTGAAGAGAGAATTAAATATGCATGTGTTTTAAAATTAAACATACATAACAGAGTTCTAAAAAATGCTTTAGTGGAATCAATCAGTCAATCTTTCATGAATATTTTAATTTGGGGTGGCCCAGTTCAGGTAACTTAGGTAACTTATGTTCTGTGTCTTCAAAGTGAAGAAGAAAAGGCTGTGGTCTGCAGGAGAGTTAGAGATTCTGCCTGAGCACTCACATATGCAGACATGTGTCAGTGTGTCCAGTGGTGCATGTGCACATGCACATGAGTGTGCAGTGAAGGAGAGGGGGGAGGAGGAGTCTAGAAGGTCAATGCCTTTAATTGCCTTTTCTCCTCAGCATGCGTGGAAACTGCATATTACAGATTATCTGTGGTTCTTGTGAAGGCATGGAAAAGCCAGCTCCTCTTTTCAGAAGCCCTTGAACTGACTTCCCATTAGAGTTATGGAGGGGGTACGCAAACAGCACCACCTGAAGCTCACCCCACAGAGTCTGGCTTCATCGCTCTTGGTCAGGGAGGGTCCGGACATCTGTATCTTTCACAGCTCTGCTGAGCAGTCCCTTGGGATCCACTCAAGCTCACGTGCTCAGGACTCTGCTGCCCGCAGTGGGTAACCCAGGAGCAAGGAGCCAGGGTCCCTGTGTCTCAACACCTGCGGAAATGTCTTGTACTACAACAGTTTCTTTAATACTTTTTTTCTGTTAAAGGATTGATGCCAGCTTTTGCCATCAATAAGTTGCTTTGTGTATGGATGTAGAAGGTGCCAGCTCTAGTCTGTGCCATGTTGTTCACTCACAAGGCTAAATAGCTCTTGGTGGTGCCCACAGTTCTGTGCTTGCTAAACCTGATCCCCCGTGTGAAATTCCAGGGGATCCTGGCACAACGGAGATCCCACGAGCAGGCCTGGGTGGAGCTGGGATTGTGCATTTCTCACAAGCTGAGGGATGTTGCTGAAGGTTGGGGGACCACACTTTGAACAGCCAGGGCCACAGAGCACTTCCTTTACTATTTGCGTCTGAAGAGTCCTGGATGAAGGAAGCTCAGGTTCAGTCCAGCATAGCATCCTCCCCATTCTCCAAACCGTCGCCTTCTAGGAGCCACTCATAGGGAGTGGGACGCAGCTTTCAGGAAAAAGCATGCACAGGCCTTTCCAGCTCCTGCGCCTCCCCTCCTCTCTCCCTCTCTGAGAGACGGCACCACCCTCCACTCTGCTCTGGCCTGTTCGTTCCCAGAGGTCCCCCAGGGCTCCTATCAAACAAGTATGTGCTCCCAGTTTTGCATCTCAGTGGAGAAAATAAGAGAAAGCAAGAAGGGCTCACGGCGGGACATAGCAGGACGCCACTGGTCCGGTGCCTGGGGAGATGGCGGTTTCCTGGCAGGACTTCAGTAGATCTTCGTAGTCAGTAGCCAGAGACACAAAGAACCAAGTCATTTCTCCCCTGAATGTTTTTGAGCTGCACGCAATTTCATCTCCACCAAACTAAATAGCTATAATTGCATTTAATGACTGTTAGGCCACAAAATATGTACTCTTTAATATTTTCTTTTCCAAAAATATGTGTTCCTTTTACATGCCTGAAAAATGTACGTGAAGAATGAGTGTGATTTTTAGAGGTCTTACAACAAATTAAAATATTTCTCACTAAAATAAATAGTGCCAGCTTTCCCACTCAATATTTGTTCCTTTCTAACTGGAGCAAATTAAGTTAGTGCAGGGCCCAGGTGCATAAATACTGTTTTGCCCAATAATGAAGCTGCTGGAAGACAGAGGTAGTGAATTACAACTGATCCTCATTATTCACAGGTTCTACATTTGTGAATTTGCCTACTCACTGAAATTTGTCTCTAAACCACCTCCCTGTAAATCGATACTCAGAACATTTCTGTGGTTGTTCGCAGATGTGCATAGAGCAATTGAGACGCTGAGTCGTTGCAGTGACTGTTCTCAGCCAAGGTCCACCAAGGGGAGGATCGCACTGGGTCACCAGGAGGTAGAGACAGCAGAGGCATTGTAGAGTGGTGCAAGAGGCGTAGGGCTGAGGCTGCGAGGATGAGGCCGAGTCCCATCTCCACTCTCTGTTAGTTGGTGACCTCTGTGGAGAGTAACTTACTTACTTAGTTAGAATCCATCAGGATGAATTGCTTTTAGGACTCAACATGAAGAGATACATGAAATATTCCATCACTGTGTAAGTTCCTACTAGCAAGTGCTTGGTATCCACCTATGCAGTGTTCACAAGCACTGTAAGGAGGTAATAATGAGGATGAGCTATATATTCTTCTGCTTCTTGGTGTTCCCCAAAGCACGATGCACTGTAGTCTTATTACGTGTCATGAACAAACAGCTCTATGTTTCCTTGATAAATCTGAGTAATAAGGGCCAGGGATATAGCTCAGTGGCACAAGTGCCTGCCTGGCAAGTGTAAGGTCGTGAGTTCAATTCCTGGTACCAAAAAAAAAAAAAAGAACAATACATAAATCTGAGTAATAGACCTCCTTCCTGAAGATTCACTTGTACATCAACCTTTTAAAGCCTCTGAGAAGTGGCAAGCATGGCTAACCCTGGAACTTTGTTTAATTTGTTGTTTCCCAATATATTTGAATACTTAATAGCTTGTGTTTTTCAAGGAACCTCTATTAGAATCCCACAGAAGAGGTGGCCCTAAGGACACATGGGGAAAGTGATCAAAACCTTACTCACGAAGCAGTGCAGTGCATCAGACAAGGTTTCCCTCAAAGTGTTCAAGGTTATGGGGTATGGTGGAAATGGTTGAGTTTAGGCCTGATGGTCTTGGGCTTTAGGCCTAGGTCTGTCTCTTGAAGACTGAAAGACCAGACACATTATCTGACCTGTGCAAACTTCAGACCGAGTGTAAGGAAATGCAGCTCAAGTTGCAGTGGTGATGGTCAGAGACCAAGACTGCATGCAGCACCTGGTGCCCATGCGATGAAAGAACCAGGGTCACTTTGACTTAAGAGTTGTCCTTATCCTCCAGGAAGTAGGGTTCTGTGGAGTATTTTCTGCCATCACAAGAAGATCTTGTAGAAAATTTTGAAGTTGTCAAGGGGAAGATTTATTTACCAATGTGGAATGAAATCTCTCCAAAGCTGTAGGAAGTTGTGGTCCCTGGACGCTGAGAAATGATACATCTGTTTTCTTTTTGTTTTTGTTATTTTCCTGTATAGAGGAAGTTGCTGGTTGGTTTGTGCAGCTCTGGATGGCTCAGGTTAATTTATGCATTCAGTGATTAATATCAAGGACCAGCAGAATGATAAACAGCCCAAGCACAGGAAGAATGACCTAGAGTAGGCAAAATTGCAGTGTATCGCAGAGCAGAAAGATTCTACCTTAGGAAAAATGTGTTTAGACAACTCTCCTAAGAAGCAGAATGAAATGGCATAGTCATTATGGGATAGTGTGGGAACACATCATATAAACATGGCACTACCCTCAGTATAAATAACTAAGTAAATTAATGTATATACCAACCAAAAATAGAAGAGTTTGCTAAGACACAAAAACAACATTGAGGGGCTCAGGAGTTGAGGATTTATTTTATTACTGTCTCTTGGAAAGTGAATTAGTCTTTTGGTGGCTAGACTTGGAATGAACACTCTCTCACCCCAGCCGTGAGTGTAAAATGGAGTGTAACGTGCTGGTGGCGGGTGGGTGCACCCAGCACATCCACCTTAGGTGTGGTCCCAAGCTGAGCTGTGCACTCTGTCCTGCATGGCACTGACACGTTCTCCAGGATGAACCAGGTCTCAGAAATGAGCCACAATGGCTCTTCTCACCCCCGTGCCCACTCCCTTGCCCTGCAGATAAGTATATCTTGAATCTTGTGACACATTCTCTGCATGTGTAAGGCTTTTATTCGGTCTGACAGGAAACTTCCTGAGGACAAAAATTGGAATTTAAAGCCTTCATACTCCAGAAACTAGCAGAGATCTGATCCTAGCACTCAATACCAGGAAATATATTCTTGTCTGTGTGTGTTTACTTACATGGACAATGAGAGAGTGTGTGTTTGAAATGAGAACTGTTAAAGAAAAGCTCAAGAGCAATCCAGGTCCACACGTAATAAATATTTATTCAGCGGCCTTAAAACTAGTGTGAGCTCATCCCTCAAATCACATCTGCTTGAGAACATTTTTATCCTTTTCGTTAATATGCCTTTTTAAGCCCTGCTTCCAATTTAGGTCAGAAAGATAAAGAGGCATGTTTCAGAGCTGCTTAGGGAGCAATTCAAGCCCAGGAGAAAACCGATAACCATGAAGATCTGATTTGGGAGAGGGAATGAAAGCTTTCAGGCCCCCAGGTGTTCTCACTTCTGGGCAGAGTGTGTCTGCACCCAGCAGAGACCCTTGTCCACTTACCTTCTATACAGCCTGAAACTGGGGTGTGGGTTTGCCACTCTTTTGGTGGTGAGAAGCATTTCTGAGGAGTTATGCTGGAGAAATGGAGGAAAACCCCAGTGGGCCTAGGATCTTGCAGACACCGAAGAGCCGTGCCCTTTCTCAGCCTGCGGCCACAGTGCCCTGACCTCATCCTCCCCCTGCCTGCAGAGAGCACAGGCCAGGTTGGCTCCCTCCTAGCATTTCCCTCTGTGATGCAGCTTTCAGAAATGCAACTGTTCTTCTACACCCCAGTTGTAGCAACTTCACTGTAAATTCCTCAGAACCCCATCCAGCCGAGGGGTGGGTATCCCTGAGGTTTTATTCCCAGTGCCTTCAGATGTGCTATGCTCATCAGGGACAGACAATACCACTGTGGACTGGAAAAGCAAAGTTGTTTGTGCAGGTAAAATGTTTGTCCCCGTTGCCTCTGAGTACACTTCTTGGTTTGTAGAAAACAATGAGAACAGTGTCATAGGCATAAGTGAAAGCTCCCAAGATTGTTGCAAGGAGCCGAAGTAGCCAGGGGAGGAGGGTATAGGCTGCTTTGACTAAGCCAGGCGGCTCTTCCATTCCCCATAGGCTGCTGTGAAATGTGGGCTATGGCTGTTATGGGAGTCATGGTCCCGGTGGACCACGTTGTGGTCTTGCATGGGAAAGGAAGCCTAGCGAGTCCAGGGATGCTTGCCACACACCAGCAGAGTGCTCTCTAGCACATTCCAGGCGGTGAACACCTCCCGCTGTCTTCAGTATTGGCAGCCATCTGGTCTTCATGCACCAACCAATGCTCAAACAGCCCTATGATGGTCCTAAGGCAATGACGCGATATCAGTGCCTTATGGTGACTTGTTTCTCCCTTCTTTGGTCTGGCACTTCTATGGAGCCAGCCAGTCTTTTCCCCATGACCCCAATCAGAAATTAGGCGACACTTCTCACATTAGCTTCTAAGGAGAAAGGTACCATTTTTCCATGCTACTGTCCATAGGACTGGTCCAGTGAATCACTACAAATGGATCGGCAGGGCGATCCAAGAACCTTAGGGCTAACCTCCAAGACCGGTGGAGCCAAGGAGATCTGCTCAGTTATGTTTTTATGTGCCCTGAGGTTCTCTCCTTGGATGAGCATCTGCATTGGTCCTCTTACCTTTTGCAGGGACAAAGTCCCTGATGCTGGCAACTTAAAGGAGATGAGGCTGATTCTGGCTCGGGTTTTCAGGCAATGGTTGCCTGGCTCTAAGGTGGAATGTCAAGGTGGCAGGGCACAGTGAAGCAAAGCTGCTCAACTCATGACACCCGAGGAGCAGAGAGGAGAGGAAGAATCTGTGAGGAAGGGGGTGGAGACCAGATACAGTCCCTGCTGTCACACTTCCATGACCATCAAGACCTGTCCAGGGGTACCTTCACAGTCTTCTAGGCATCTTTCAAGTTGATGACCAAAATCAACCATCCCAACAGCCCTCAGGCTACGGTCCTAACTCAGAGGTTTTCCCTTTTGTGAGTGTGACTTTCCTTGTGGTCAGTGGTACAATAATTGCAAAAACACTAGCTCCAGGGCCCCTCCAATAGCTCATGTGCTTTGAACAAAGGAGAACCACTCCATTTAGGGCAATGCATAAATGTGAGACTTATTTAGCATGTGCTCAGTGTCAGACAACATGGAGAGAAAAATGTAGGGGCAGCTGTGACTGACCTGATCCACTTTCTCTCTCTATCAGAACTATAAGAATGTGCCAGAACTGGCTCCCCCACTTTCTGTTATGAAAGTTGGTGCTCATGCAATGCCATTGGGAGGGCAAATGACACCTGAAAACTGTACCTCAGGAGGCATGGCACATGGTAAGAACTCAATAAACTATTTCAGCACTGAAACCAAGTTTCTATCCATCAGATACCTTGTCCTACAAGCATGACTAACCCCATTTTCACAGTTTTAGATGCGTGTTTGGCATAGAGTGAGTTGAAAAGTAGGTTACATGATAGATAAACATAAAAATGTGGGTCTCTGAGACAGTACCTAAAGAGGTAGGAAGTAATCCTATTCACAAGGGATGTGCAAACTACAACCTGAGGACTACATAAAGTTTTATGTCAGTTTTTGTAAATACAATTTTATTGGAATACCAAAATGGTCATTGTTTTGTACCTTGTCTGAAGTTGCTTTTACAGAAAATTGAAGAAGTGCATAGTTGTGACAGTGTGGTCACACGGCACTCAAACCCAAAGTGGCTACTTTCTGTTTTTGATGATTCTCTGGCCTGTGCTATGGCACAGGAGAGACTTCAGTGGAATGAAAGGTTGGGTGTGTGATACCTGAGGATTAAACCAGTGTGGACAGGGAGGGCAGTGTGTGTTACCAAGTGGGAGCCCCAGACTTTCTGTTCTGTGCATGTGACTCACTATTGAGCTGCTTCTCAGTTGGGTATGTCCATTGGTGTGTTCGGAGATGGGCACCAGAAAGGATGTATTTAGCAGTGGCTAATGCATTTTTTCATCAGTCCCAGTGTCCTTGATGTATTGAGCACCAGAGAAGTGCTGGGTACTGGGGACACAGCAAGGAAATAAACTTGGCTTATTCTTTCATGGAACTCACATTACAAGAGCAAAAGTCACAAATATGCACTTGAAGTGCTAGAGGCAAGATGAACGAGGAAGGCAGAATAAATCAGGAACTGTGTATTAGGTCAGGAAGGTTCTATTTAAGGAAGGTCTCTCCGCAGAAGTGATGCTTGAGGAGAGAAAAGAGGAAACGCGACTTGCAAATGTGCAAGCTCAAGAGCACGGAATGGGAAATCATTTGTTACGTGAGCAGTGGGATTAGCGTCATTACAACTCAGTGAAGAAGAGGGAGAGCGGCAAGGCGTTCTGCATTACACTTGCCAAGGGAATAAACGGAGGGGTTACATTTTATTTTAAGAGCAATGGAAACCTTGGGGTACTTGTGTTTTAAAGGATCACTTTGGCTGAGTGCAGAGAATAGATCATATGAATTGGCACAACCCACTTGGAACAATGCAGGACTCCTGAGTGTATAGCTGAACTGTTTTCCCTGAGAACTGAGTGTGTGCACAGCCCTCACTATGGCTCGCTAGACTGTGCAGCTCATCCAGCTTCCACCTGTACGCAGAAGGGCTGGAAAAACGGGCTGCTCACACTGTTTCACAAAATCTAATATCCTAAGCAACAGTCCGTAGGGTCCTCACCTTATTCAAAACCATCACCCGAGACTGCAGACTGCCAAGTAACCTGAAATCCAGTGAATAAAATGGAAGGTCCGGGGGGGGTGGGGGGGCTGGGACAGGAGCACTGGCTTGCCTGTGGCACAGCCTCGGAATGGCAGGGGCTACTGTGCAAATGGGTGAGGAGGCTGAAGCCCAGATCAGTTAGAAAGTAGCTAAAGGCCGCGTGTGCCGTATTCCAGGACTGCAGGGCCCAGTGGTAATCACCTGTCTGCACGCTCCTCTCCCCTCACTTCTGCCTGGAACTTGGGAGAAGACTCAGAAGTACCTCACTCAGAATTGCAATGGCCACCAATGGAGGCAGAGAGCTACACATGGACTCTCCACTCCTAATGCACACGGGTCTTAGAGGCAGGAGAGAGGAGCTAGGCCCTGCTGACAACTGGATACAGGTGGAGATCTTCTGTGGCTGGGAAGAGGGTAAATTGAGAAGACTTACTGCTGGAGAAATGGCAGGCACAGACCAGATCCTGCGTCCTAGTGCCGGGAGAGAGGGCAGAATGGCTGGGACACAGAGAGAGCTTTGTTAAGACTGAGGGCAGACCCTCAGAAAACAGAGAAAACAATCTACCCTGGAGAGGTGGTGGAACATGAGGAGATTATTTCTGTGGGCCGGTCCTGAAGTGTAGAGCACAGTGGAATAATTAAGAAAAACCTCCAGCAAACCACCTTGTATACCAGAACAACATAGTGCCAGAGTAGTTGGAACCAGTAACCCTGGCAACAACAAACCCCAAACACATCTCAAACATTGAGTAGACAATACTACTCTCCATATAGTAGCTGCCTAGCGAAGGGCATTCCCACATCTGGACGTGAATCCTGGACATTTCCATCATTCCCTACAATCCTACCTGTGAGAGTCACAGGTGAAAATCAAAAGTCAAAGACAGTAAAGACAGTTCTCAAAAGCAAAACAGCCCACTGGCATGGGCTCAGGAATGATTCATGTTGGAAATAATGTAACAGAGATTTAAAATAACTGTGATTAATATGTCAAAAGCTTTTTTGGAAAGGGAGACAGCATGCAGAGCACATGGGAGGGAGTTCAGTGGGGAGATTACACATAAATATCGGGGTGACAGAGACAAAAGTTTCCTCGGGTGAACTTAGCGCTGGACTAAGCAGATGTCAGGAATTGGTAAATGGCAAAATGGGCCAGCAGAAGTTTCTTAGACTGCACTTTGAGGATGAAACCTGATGGGACAGAAAAACCCCAGAGAAGTGGGGAAGATCAAATATCTAAAATAGGAATGAATTTAATTCTAGAAGAAAAAAAAGATCACAGAGTATAACAGAAGAAATACTGGGAGAGATTATTACTTGTAATCTTCCAAATGTAGCTAAATACATAAAATTCCATATTCAAGAAGTTCAAACACCCCAATCATGATAAATACCTAAAGAGCAAAGAAAAAAAAAAAAAAGAAAGAAAAGTTACACTGAGCTATACAAACCAAAGACAGAAAATCTTGAAGGAATTTAAAGGAAAAAAAATATACCGGATAGAGACAGGAGGGATATGAACACAGAAGACTTTTCACCTGAAACTATGTAAATCAGAAGACAATAGGGTGAAATCTTTAAAAACCTGGAAAAAAAGGTCCTTTTGTAATAAAGGAAAAGTGCCTGGCTTTCAAATAAGAAAAAAAAAAACCAGAAAATTTATTATTGACTATCTTACAATAAAATAAGTGCACCAGGGCGCTCTTCAGACAAAATAATAGAAAGAAGTAAAAACCTCCAGAAATGGTTAAAATGAAGGTAAATGCAAAATGTATTCATTCTCAGTTTTAATTACTCTAAAGTGAATTGACTGTAAACAGTAAAGCAAATGGAAGGTTTTGTGGATTTATAACACGTGCGGAAGTAACTTGTAAGCCGATGTGACGGCGCACACCCGTCAGCCCAGTACTCTGAGAGGCTGAGGCAAGAGGACAGCAAGTTTCAGCACAGGTGTGGCAACTCTGACTCAGTGAAATCATGTTTCAAAATAAATAATATAACATAAAAATAGGTCTGGGAATATAGCTCAGTGTGAAGACTTTGCATTCAACCTTTAGTACTGCAAAATATTACAAAAGAAAAACAAAAACAAAATTTGCAAAAGGGAAATGTATGACAGTAGCACAAAAGACTGGGCTGCAATTGTTTGAAGCCTGCATTCTTAGTGCAGCCATGGGAACACTGTAAAAGTTGCAAAGGCTGTGACTCTGCCCTTGAACTTGCGGCATTGTCTTCTTGCTCTTCCAGGTCCTTCTTCCTTCCTTGCTGTGAACATCAGTGGTCTGCTGCTTCTGATTCAGGCTTTTGCAGCTGCTCTTCCCTTTATCCAGAGCAGGCTTTATTAGCACACCTAGAGCGTTCTTATAAATGAAATAGATCATCATCTGTCATTTCATTAGAGAGGACTTTCCAAATTGCACCATCTAAATAATCACGCAATGCCTCCTCACTCTGTTTTATTTTCTGTACACCACCAATTCTCTGAAATAATCTTATTTACTTATCTCTATTCTGCTGCTCACCATGAGACAAAAGGGACCAGGTCTTGTTCACCACTTGTCTCCAATGCCAGGAACCCAGCACGACACAATCAATAAATGCTCACTGACTTACTTACAGTGAGCACTATGCCAGGTGAATGATACCTGAAGTCCTGCCTGGGAATGAAACTGGAAAACAGGAGATTATGTTGTCATGGAGAGAGAGAAGCTAAGGGTAGATTCTGTGTTAGCCCTTGGCAGAGTGAACTTTGTTATGGGTGAAATGAAAAAGAAGCACATTTCAGGCTAATGGAGATACCATAAATAAAGACGTGAACACATGAAAGTAAATGATGTGCAAGAGGATTGAAGGATCCCTGGTCCCTGAAATTTGCATCCCACGAGGGAGGAATTAGCGTTCATCTGAATTGTGGCATGCAGTGAAAGGTCCTGGTTATCTTGTTTAGGAATGTTGACATTGTCCTGCAGGCATGGGCGAATTATAAGGATCTTTGATCTTGTATATAAGAAGAAACGACAATGTTAAAAAATAATACCACAGCCCTTGTAGGGGAAATAGAAACAGACGGTGTGCACATGACTGAATGACTGACAGCAGCAAGAGCAAAGGAGTGAATGTGGGAACGTGGGAAGAGATGGAGAGACGGGCTGAGGAATAATCGACGTGCAGGTTGACTCATGAGATGTGGGAGAGGAAGAGTGAAATATGAAGGATTTCTCTCAAGATCAGGTGGCAAAGATTAGTGTTGCAGCACTTCCAGGTCTGAAATTAGAAGAGGCACTTTGGGGAGAAGGAGGAAGGCTCTCGGGAGAACCAGCGCTTCCCGTGGGAGGTGCGGGTGGACGTCCTGTGTAAGGTCAGAAGAGCTGCCCAGGGAGAGACAGATGAAAAAGAGCAAAGAATCATATTTACATTTTTACATTTTTCCATAAACTGTAAATAATTAGATTTTATAAATCCCCCAGCCTGTGGTTCTTTAATACATCATTCCTCCCTTTTAAAACGAGTACATCGGAAAGACAACATGCAAATATGTCCACATGTAATTAAATATTTCCCAGAGAAAGTCCAGTTGTTCCTTTATATCAATAAATCCTTTTCTGCAGGTTGCCATAGCTGCCTCTTTCTTTTAAATATTGTTCATACCTTATCTAGTGCAATGTCTTCTCCTCAGCGGTTGCTCAATAACTGTTAGATGATAATAATTATATGCATCAATGAAACAGCAGTGCTGTAAACCCAGCAGCTATTGAATTCTGGAACGTCAAAGTTTTAGAATTAAAAAAAGCAAAAAAAACTTGATCTTCTTTTATATTATAGTATATTATAGCACTGGATCTCAATCACAGGTTGCAAACTAAAGAATAAAAGCAATTTCCTATGATGAAGCTAAGAAGCAAAATAGCATTTATCGAACCTTTCCCAGAGTTCCTGCCTCGTATTTCCATAGATAAATAGCCTGAAATAGACATGGAGATGTAGGATACATGCCAGCTTCAGGCAATTATCTCTATGGTGGCGCTGAAGGCTTTATCCCTTTCACTTGATAAACTATTTCCTTTCTTAAAAAAATTAATGAACATTCTTTAAAATATATTTGAAATCATCTATCTATCCATCCATCCATCATCTGACTTACCTATCCTCCAGCACTACAATGGGCTCTAATTAGATTGTTCACTATCGTGTTAGAGTATGTTCCGTATCCCAAATTTCTCCTAGGAACATAATCAGACCTGCCCCTCCCTTGTTCTCTGCCTTCCATCTTGTGCCAATTGTTCTGTCCTCTTTGGTCTTTTCTGTGACTTTCATCTGATGCAGGCATTTGCCTTGAAAGATATCTAGCAACAATCCTGACTTACTTTTTCTTCTTTCGTTTCCCTAACATCGTTGCTACTACAAATATGACACAGAGAGAAAAGAATAAAAATTTCAATGGTACATCTCAGTGATTGTTTGCAAAACAAGTTCCCAGAGCACCCCCACTAGAGGATGCAGTTGAGCCTTTCTGTCACCTTGATGGCATCTTCTGCACCACCAAATCCCTTTGTCCCCAGCACCAAGGGAATTTTCTCTCTCATCTTTTGTAATAATTGCTTTTTTCCTTTTTTTTTTTTTTGAAGATTTAACACATAGATGTACTATTGGGAATATTAACGCTTAAATTTTAAATATTAGATATACGAGTGTATGTTTTGTACTCTTACTGGTCTGGCTTCTTTTGCTTAGTCAGTGTTCAGTAGCGAGACTCACCCACCTGTGTTGTTGCATGAGTCTATGGTTCATTCATTCGCACACTATGTGTAAGTGACAAATACTAAGGAAGAGTGAATTTCCATAGTCATAATATTGGTGTAACTTCAAATACCAACGGCTTTCTCAATGGGTTGCTTCCATTTCACGCCCCCAATAGTGTGGGAGAGGCTGTTTTTCCCGCCCTGGCCAGCACCAGGAGTAGCTAGTCTTGCTCATGTTAGCCATTCTGCAGAACGTAAGAAGTAATTCTTTTTTTTTTTTTTTTTTTTTGGTACTGGGAATCTTACTCAGGATCTTGTTGAAACTGTTTCATTTGCCATCTGACTATCTTCTTTTAGAGGGGTCCTTTACATCTTCTGCCTAGCTTCCAAGCTGTTTCATTATTGATTTGTGGGAGGTCTCTATTCACTCTACATGTGAGAGTTTCATAGGTTAGATGAATTATAAATGCATTGTTTCTGCTCTTCTCATTTAACAGTCTTCTGTGAGAGTTCAGAAATTAATTTCAGTATAAGAAAACTTTGAAATATTTTCCATTATGAATATCTGGCATTTTAAGAATATGCCTTTTTGACTGCTGGGGGCATCAAGATATTCTGTGCACCAGTGTAAAGTACCATTTTAGTTCTACAGTCCACACTTAGGTCTATAATCCAGGCAGGCTAGGATGTCGAATGGTCAAATATGGAAACCGTGATTTTTCTAAGAAGACTCTTTGCCTCTTTCACTAGGGATGAAATGTGCACTTACATGAGTGTTTTCTGGGCTCTCAGTTACAGCTTGTAGGTCTATCCTTACAGAAGTTCCACTTTTCATTGAGAATTGCACTCCTCATTCTGTTTTCTTACTCTCCACATGAGTGGAGTGTGTTTACAACAGCTGCATTTACATCCTAGAAGGCAATCTTATTATGTTTTTTTTTTTTTTTTTTTTTGGTACTGGGAATCAAACTCAGGACCTTGCACTTGTCAGGTAGGCGCTTATGCCGCTGAGCTACATCCCCGGTCCTACTATGGTTATTTTCACAGCCTCTCTCCTGGTTATGGGCCACCTTGTCTGTCCCTCTTAGATATCTAGCAGTGTATTCATTCATATTCTGAGTTATTAAAGTTGGATGCCGATGAACTGTACTTGAATCATAGGAGAGATGAACGTGGTGATGAGCTGGGAGGGTTTAGTCTCATCATGTGGGAGGAGGCCATGCGCAGTGATTATTCTCATGATTCTAACTGAGTGCAGGATGACACCTATCACGTCTGAGTTAAGAAGTGAACCTAGCATCACACAACAGACAGTGAAGGACAGGGATCCCCAGGAGGAGACAGACCTCAGTGAGGTGAACACTGATGGCCCAGGCTCTCTGCTGGAAGCCACTTTCAGGCCTTTGCAAGAGAAGTGGCACCAAACCCAGCCTGATGATTCTGCAGAACTGAGACACAATGCGGAATGTGAGGGACAGAAAAGAATCCCAGAAATCTGCATCAGGACCTCATGGGTGTCTGGCTGAGACCAAACTGCATATATGCAGTGAGCACTGCATGGTAGACCCTTGACCACCTCCTTGAATACATATACATACTCTGCAAAGAGAGCTATGACCATTGCTCATGGTCTGTCCTGACGAATAACATATTGAGTGGGTCAGGAAATGCACAGCAGATTAGCGAAGCATCATTCTGGGTGTCCTGTGGATGACTGACACGCAGCCTGGCAAACTGAGTGGACACGACCCGCCCTGGATGGGGGAGCGCCAACCAACAGGCTGGTAGCCCAGATGGAATAAGAACAGGAAAGGAGATGGGAGCGCACCCGTTTCCTGTCACCACCTTTGGAGATGTGTCTCCAGCTTCTTCACTCTCCTCACACAGACTCACACTTGTGACTCTCCTGAGGCCCCAGGTTTTGAAGGACCTTGAACTAGGGCTCAGCCTTGATCCTCCTTGTTCTGTGGCTTCCATCTTCTTGGCCTGAGCAGAGCCTGGATCCTCCACTCTCTGGTACCCAGCAACTCTTGGGCATTCACAGTGGATTCTCCTGCCTCTGATCCTGTAAGTCCACCTAACAGACCCCCTTATATAACGATATGTACATTGTTCTACTGATTCTGTACCCATGCAGGGCACTAACTAATACAGTTACGCCAGTCTGCATCATTGGTATGATTTAGGTCTGGCTGCATCTTTCCGTTTTCTGACTCTTGCTATTTTCTCTGGCCTTCTGTCCATATCTACTTCCCTCCACCCAAGGAGGAACTCCAGGATTTCCTTTAGGGCTGGCATGGTAATGGTGAAAGTACTGTTTAAATTTGTCTGGAAATTGTATTTACGTCTTCTACACTACGTAAGGTTAATATTGTGCCAGACAGAAATTCAGCTTGGTGGCTCTTTTCTTCTACCCCCTTTACCGCATTTTTAATCTCTCTGTCTTCTGTTGTTTATTTCTTCTGTTGAGAAGGGTCGTCAGTCTCAGTTAACATGACTCTTTTGAAGGGACCTGGCTTCTTTATTCCAGCAATTTTCAAGAATGTTTCAAATTCCTTTTGCCTTTGGTTTTTAGAAGGTTTACTATAACACCTTAGTGTGTGTTTGGTTTTTTTATTTACACTGAGTTTGTAAAGATTCTGAGATCTGTGGCTGTGGACTTTCATTAGCTTGAAAAGCTTTATGCTGATGGAATACTGTTTGTGTTCAGTTCCTCCCCCACCCCCTGACCCCAGGACTGTAACACACTTGAGCTCAGCCTCATCTTGGACCCACAATGCCGCCTGTGGTCTATTTTGTGCACTAGGTCTATTTTTCGATAATTCTTCCTCTGTGATTTACTTTTGACACTGACATCTGATCTTCCTCCCACTTTATGTTAAACCCATTGACTGAATTTGAAATGTTTATTCATGTGTTTTTCCAATTCTATAATAGCTAGTTATCTTTAAAAATAAACTAGTTATTGAGTTCTTTGCAGAAATTGTTAGTCTTCTACTTCCTTGGACATAAAAGATAATTGCAAAGATTTTTTTCTTTTAAATCCAACGATTCCATTTCCTGGCTCCTTGTTGATTCTGTTCCAGCTGTCTGTATTTTCTGCTTATTTTTATACATGCTGTCTTATCATGTCACGTGCCTGGTCATTTTGCAGTGTTCCAGACTCTTTATTTTCCTAGTTGTTCCTACAAATGACTTAGGGTCTATAGGATGCTCTTGCACGTGGGGGTTGTCCTTAGCCCATGTCCACGACTGGGACAGCTGAGGCCCAGAGCCAGGACAGCCTTGTCCCTCATGGTCACTCCATGCCCCCCGGTTGGCTCATGCTCCCAGAACTTTATCCTGTTCTTCACTGTTGCATTTGCTTTCTGTTGCACTCTTGCAGAATTTTAAATATGTTATATAATCTTGCATGCTATTCTCATTTGGAAGGTTGGTCTTATTTACCTAGTGCACTCTTTTAAAGAAACTCCTTATTTATTCATCAAATAAACATTTGTCAAAGCCTCTTATACACCAGGCACTAGGCTACATGCTGGAGCATCATTGGCGAGGCAGAAGGAGACAGGAAGCCTCTGCTCACACCAGGATGAACAGTCTGTGCTCTGAGCTTTAATGGTCTCACCTTTGGTCTGATGGCACCTTCCGAAGCACCTTGACTTGAAATCAAGTCAGAAAATGCTTTCTGGATGCCCTGGTTGAACGACTGATCAGACACTGGGAGCAGAGCCCTGGAAGAATGTTCAGAGACTTTGTGACGAATACACAGAGGAAAGTCCTGCTCTTCTGACCAGAAAAGTGGGGCAAAGAAAGTCGATGAATCCTCTCCCCGCTCCCCACCTCTCCACTGCACAATAGCTGAGCTTTGTTTTTTTTTTTTTTTTTTT
>PVLD010015826.1:0-32304 GCA_004027595.1 Dinomys branickii
AGACTCAGAATAACAAAAGCAATCCTTGGCAACAAGGACTAGTCAGGTGGAATCACAATCCCTGACCTGAAATTATACTACAAAGCTACTGTAAGAAAATCAACCTGGTACTGGCTAAAAAACAGACCTGAGGATCAATGGAACAGACTGGAAGAGGCAGCCACAACCACAAACACACTCAGCCACCTAATCTTTGACAAAGGGCTCAAACAAACTCACTGGAAGAAAGACAGCCTCTTTAATAAATGGTGCTGGAAAAATTGGCTTGCCATTTACCAAAGACTGAAAAGTCTATCACGATGCACCAAACTCAAGTAAAAATGGATCATAGATCTCAATATTAAAACAGAAACACTAAATCTATTGGAAGAGAAAGTAGGTAAAAATCTTGAAGACAAAGGAGTAGGCAGAGAGTTCATGAACAAAAATCAAACTGCAAGGGAAACACTTCAACGAATCAACAACTGGGATCTCATCTTAGTGAAAAGTTTTTGCACATCTAAAGAAATCACCAGTAGAGTTAAAAGAAAACCCACAAACTGGGAAAAAATCCTAGCTGGTTGTCCCTTGGACAAATGTCTTCTATCTAGAACATACAAAGAATTAAAAAGCATGAACCTTTCCATATTCAAAGACTCAGTCCAGAAATGGGCATCTGAGATGAAGACACCCTTCTCAGATAAAGAAATACAAATGGCAAATAAATATATGAGGAAATGTTCTACATCTTTAGTCATTTGAGAAATGCAAATTAAAACAATGTTGAGATTTCATCTCACCCCAGTAAGATTGGCCAGCATTAAGAAATCAACCAATAACAAATGCTGGTGAGGCTGTGGAGAGAAAGGAACTGTTTTCCACTGCTGCTGGGAAGGCATAGTTGGCAAAGAAATAATAGACCTGAAACAAATGTGGGAACAAATGGACTTAGTGGATGTATACATCGCCACAGTGTGAAACCACTGTGGAGATCGGTTTGGAGATTTCTTGGCAAAGTAGGTCTAGAGGTCCCATAGAACCCAGCTATTCCCCTTCTGGATATTTTCCCAGAAGATCTGAAAGCATCATTTCACCGTGATATACGTAAACCCATGTGTTTAGCAGCGCAATTTGTCATAGCTAAATCGTGGAAAGAACCCAAATGTCCATCCACTGAGGACTGGATAAAAAACACTGTGGCATTTTTATATAATGGAATATTACTCAGCTATAAAGAATGACAAACTTGAGGCATTTATACAATTAGAGACCATACTCATAAGTGAAAAAATCAGATGTGCATGTGGAAGCAATGTATCATATCACTACTGTAAGCACCTGAAAGTGGGACTATAAATTAGAGGTATGAAAGAAAACTGCTCAAAAGTAAAGAGCAAATGGGATGAGGAGAAGGAGAAAGGAAGAAAGGGATAATTATGTTTGTATGTATGTATGTATATGCAGGATGGCTAACATAGTTGCACTATTGATTTATGTCACTTTATTGTAAGGAACAGTTAATGATTAGTTGTTTTATCAATCTTGTATGTCTATGTTTGTTTTCCTGACCATACACTTCGAAGTTATCAATATGTAATGCAACAACCATTGTTAATTCCCTGTCACCTTGTCTGTAATTCAGTTTTGATTGTACTATTCTTGTGCTACTTTGTGTCTGTTTATTAATGTTTTCGTTTTTACTTTTAAAAAAATAAAAATAAAAAAATAAGGAGCTGCAGCAGATCGAGACTACTGAGTTTTATAAGAGAGAGAAACAAATGTTTATTTGATGAAAATTTCTCTCCCACTTATTTTCCTTACTTGCAACAAAATATCTTCAAACACACACCATACTCCCACATTTGTACATGTGACTTACTGGCCCAGGAGTGTGAGCATACCACTCGAAGGAAGGGAGAGTCAAATGGGAAGTGTACTCAGAGGAAATCATTTTATTGTCATATTGTATTTAATGAAAAGAGATAAGGCAAATATAATACAAATTTAACAGTTGTGAATTCTAGAAGGTGGGATTCATTGTCACAAGTAATGAGAAAGATTTTTTTTGTTTTTTCGGTATCTGGAACAAACTCAGGACCTTGTGCTTGCCAGGCTGGTGCTTTCCTGCTGAACTATATCCCCAGCCTAAGAAAGTTAAACTCTTAATTCTGACTGTCTAAATGTAGCCTCCCAGAACTCTAGAGAGGATTTTTCTGCACATTTTACTCTAAGTCACATGAATCAGGGACCTCCTGAAGCTTGCTGCAACAGGCATGTCCTTTCCCCGTTTCTCGTCTGGTCACTTCCATGTGTCCCTAGCCTCAGCCTAGAGGTAATAGTGGTGCTGACAGTTATAAGCAAACATTTAGAAATCAGGGAGTTGGACTATTACCTATCAGATTCCAAAAGAAGAGCTCCATAGAGGATTCATTTTCATACTTGTTTAAACTACAAAAGTAATACTTTCTGTTGTAAAACAATAACAAAATACAAAGACCAGTGCTATAAAAGTGTACAACAGGATAATCTCTGTCCTTTATCAACTCCATGTTATCCCAGAGGCAAAGAGTTTAAATAAAGACTTTATGTTGAGATCATACCATATGATACTGAGATAAACAAAGATCTACTGATAGGGAAGGAGTTTCTTTTGTGGGACTAATGGCAGAGAGATTGATTCCTGTTTGAGAGAAGCCTTTCCGTTTTAAAATTCTACATAAATGAAAAACTGGATAAATATTCACAACATACAAGATGGACTAGACTGACAATATCCTTAATATACAGAGAAATTTCTAAGGAAAAGACACAACAGATAATCTTAAATAGCGAGAAATAAGTATAACTGATACACAAAATTAATAATAAGAACATATCAATAATAAATTGGTGGAGGGAATGGTAGAAGAAGTTTGTATATTTACATGGTGGCAGTGAACTAAAAATTGCCAAGCGTTTTGGGAGAAAAAGCTGGCATTGTGGAGCTAAAACCCTAAAAAGATGTTAAGATTGTGACTTGGATTCAGTGATTGAACTTCTGGAAATCTATTCTCAAAAAGAGATGAAGTGTGTGCAAAATTAGTTGCAAACATTTTCACTTCAATGTTGTGTATAGTAGCAAAGAAAATGTTAAATAACCTGTGTCCAAACTAGAGTCTTCATTAAGCAGATTATGGTACATTCATACAACAAAACTGTATAAAGATCATTAAAATAATTTATTTCTTAGGAAGATATTCACAGTATATTAAGAATAAAATGAGCGTATTTAGGTGTACATGTTACATGATATGACTTTTAAAAAGCATATACATATATGTGTATCATACAGACAGATCCTGGAAAGAATATATACCAGTGTGAACTGCTGTGTGTGGTTGTGTGTGGATATGTGGTGTGTATGTGCAACCCTGTGTGCATGCATGGCTGTGTCTGTATTTGTGGTTGTGTGTTCATGCACCATGGTGTGTATGTGTGGGTTGCTTCAGAGTGCAGTTGTCTTCCTTATCTACAATTTCACTCGCTATACTTTCAGCTACCTGTGGTCAACCATAGTTTAAACGTATTAAATGGAAAATTCCAGAGGTAAAAAACAAGTTTTAAGTTGTGCACCATTCTAAGCAATGTGATGAAATCTCATGTTGTCCTGCCCCTTGCCACCTGAGTCATGTACCATTCCTTTGTCCAGAGTATCCACACTGTATATACCACCTGCCCATTAGTCACTGACCATCTCAGTTATCAAATCAACTGTCTAAGTATCAGTACAATGTTGTAATTGTTCTATTTTAGTATTAGTTATTATTATTAATGCCTTGCTTTCCCCGGTTTAGAAAGTAAGTTTACCATAGGTTTGTATTTCTAGGAAAAGCCATAATATGTATAGGACTTGGAAGTATCATAGTTTCAAGTATCCAGTGAGAGTCTTGTAATGTATTCCTTGTAAGGGGGATCACCACAATGGGTTCAGGAGTGGTTCTCATTTAAAAAATTTTTCAATATGTTTGCAATGAGGAAAAAGTTAGAATGGGTCTCAGTTGGAGCACATCGTTAGGGAAGCTGGCCTGTGCCCAGTTCCTGTAAATGCTCTCAATACAGTTTAGCCATGCAAATCTCAGGAAGCCAGTAAACTGAACCCGAGGCATCAGTTTCCCTGTCTGTTTTTCCTTGCTGGACTGACAATTTCTTAAGGAAAAGCGATGTCTTGCTTTATCCCTGTAATCTCAATTTCTAGTTTAAAAATATTAGTGGTGTGGTGAATTAAGAATGTCCTGCAACTTGGTCTTTTAAGAAACTGTTTCCCAGCTTCCCCCGTTGAGTCAATATTTTCTGAAATTGAAAGCCATAAATAATCTGAGCTGGCATGAGTATTTCCTCAAGCTCTGAGCTTGCAGGTAGAGACTGAGGTTGGGAGAAGATGGGGAAGGCCAGGACTGTCATCCTGGGTTGCTTTGTGGGCCTCCTGGTTGCTTTTGCCATGTGGAGACATCTGACACTCCAAGTCTAGACAGGGGATGGGAAGGGCAGCACTGAGCAGTGAGAAAGAGAGAAATCTAGATGTCAACAAGAAGCAAGGCCTGGAGTTAGATTTCATGATTATCAGTGTGTGTGTTTTGTGTGTGTGTGTGTGGGTGTGTGTGTGTATGTACTTTACGTGGAAGAAAATGCAATAAAATTTCACTTCAGGCTGCACAATAAATTCAACCTCTCTCAGAAACTGGCCTCAGTCTGCTGCTTTCCTTTCCCTAATGTGCCTTGATGGTCTCCTCCCTACCTCCCGAATTTGCTGGGTCACTGCTTCTCTATTTCCACTTCGCTGCATCTGAATAGCCACTGTGTCAGCCAGTGAAGTCAGGCTCCCAGCTGGGGGTCCCAGCAAGTTGATTTCTGAAAATGGACCTATCTTCATACTTAATTTAGTCTCTGTGTACACAACCTCTGCTGAAACAGCTGAGAAATGAATTTAGTCAGCTGAGAAGTGAATCTGCACAGGGGTTACTATTTGACACATATTTTCTCATTTAATCCTTACAACCACCAGGGGAAAAAGAGTGAGCTACTATCCCCACTTTGCAGGGGAAAACACTGAGTCTCAGAGAAGAAAGGTGACTTGCCCTGGTGTGGCTGAAGCTGGCTGGGAGATTGAGTGTCCCAGTTTCCAAGATCTTAAATTTTCCTTCTCTTTTCTGACAGGTAGGACTCACAATGCACTTCAGATGGCTGACTTAGTTTGGTGTTTCCAGAACAGTCAGAAACAAGTAATTAATAGTGAACCTGCCTTTTAATCTTCGAAGCTTTGATGAGAAAGTCAACACCAGCGATCCTTAGGAGACCCCTGGGCCTCTTGGGGGCATACACATATCTAGAGACATATGGAGGATTTAGAAAAGTAAAGTAAGACCCATTCTGAGTTTCCTGAAGGTGTTGTTATTGATCATGCTGTCTCAGCTATGTCATGGAGACATGATTGTGTGGTACACAGATGCCCTTAATGACACAGAGATGCTCTAAGAAGTATCTCTGTGGACCACCAACCCAATCACAGACTTCCACCCTGATACTTACAAAGCATTTCATCAACTTAGAAAAATCCCTTGTGTCCTGCTCTCATCACACTTCCAACCATAGACATAACCACTGTCTGATTTCACTCACTAGATACAGGTTTTGCTTCCTTCTGACAGTCACATACATTCTATTGTGCAACACATACATTTTTGCTTCTGCCTTCTTTTACTGGACATGTATTTGAAAATTATGTATGTCATTACATTTTACCACATTTTATTCTTTTGTATTGATGACCAGAATGATATTGTATGAGCATACATATGTATTTGTTTTCCTATTCATAGAGCTTAGCATTGGTTTTGGGGTAGGACTATTATGCATAAACATTCTTATAGAAATCTTTTTTGTGGCCATATGTATTCACTGCTCTTGGGTATAATCTTAGGACTGAAACTGTGGGATCATTGTCTTATTTAATTTTATTGGAAACTGCCAATTGTTTTTCAAAATAATTGAAGTATTTGACACTTGTGTTAGCAATGGGTGGGAGTTCCAGTTGCTCCACATCCTTGTCAATATTTCGATCCTTATTTTTAATTTCACCCAAGCCCACAGAAAAACAGAATACTTAATTTTTCCATTAGAGTCTTTTGCTCATTTGCATTAACTGTTTCTCCTGGAGACATACACAGTACTCAAACTTTTAGTTACAATTTTCTATTTCTATCCTGTATTTCTCCCTTCTACCTATTCTTCTACCCTATTCCAAACCTTGTTTATTTTATGACTGCTTGGAAAAACATAAAACAACATAAATCAGATAGCTATCTCCTAAGATATTCAAACTAAAATGTACATTTGAGAGGTAGTTATCAGAAGGACTTCATTGTGAGACCATATAGTATAACGGAAAATTCTGGGATGCCAGACTTGGAGGCAAATATCTTTTATTATGTGACTTTAGGTAAACATTTAATATCACTAAGTTTCAGACTTATTGACTATGAAACACAGATAATGAAAATTAAATGACATTAAAGGATGTAAAAAGATATTCCACACACTAGTACACTTCAAATTCTAGCATGCATCAGTCAGGATGGGCTGTGTTGCGCTGTGGAAATAAGATTCTTTCAAATCTCAGTGGCTTCGCACCCTGGAAATTTATGTTTTGCTCATGCTATGTGTTGGAAGGTGCTTGCTGAAGCTGTGTGATCAGTCACCTAGGAACCTGGGTTGAAGGCAACCTCACCTTGACTGGCCTCAGACTGCACAAATGATAGCACTAAATGTGAGCTGGTGTAACTTCAGGTTTTAAGTCACTTATTCAATAAATGTGTGCAGTGGAAAGGAACTGGAGCTACAGAAACAGGAGTACTGTCTCCGTTTCCAGGAGACCACAGCTTAATAATGACGGCAACAGCAAGAACTGCGGCAACCAAGAGCTGTCAGACATGAAGTCAGTCATCAAACTGAGAGATTATTTTACGCTATAGGTATTTTCCCAATCACAAAATTTAAAGGGGTGAAAATGAACTTTGTTTTCCTATAACTGAACTTAATTTCACTCTCAAGCACTCACTTCACTCTGCAGCAGAATGTGGAATGAGAGGGATATGGTCCCTTGTGGTTTAAAATGCAGCCTTTCCTGGACACTGTTCTGTTGGCCTTGCATTCCTTTTTACCCTTCCCACCAGGCCTGTCTGAAGTTCCTGGTATGAAATGGAAGCTGTAGTACTGGAACATGCCAGACTGTGGGGAGAAGTGTCATCTCCGTTGTTACTATGTTCGCCTGATGGAGCTCTGCGTCCCTTTGTTCCTTCTTCTGCTGCTGTCCAGAGTTCTATAGGAGCATGTAGTTTGCATGTGGAAGCATCAATATCCTCAACTCCAAACCATAAGAATGTATTTGGTCACCTGATTCTTACAGCTACTTTTGTTCTTTTTTCAGATGCTTGAGAACTGCCCTCCAAGGGGGCTGGGGATATAGCTCAGTGGAATAAGCGCTTGCCTAGCAAGCGCAGGGTCCTGAGTTCGATCCCCAGTACCGAAAAAAAAAAAAAAGAGAACTGCCCTCCGGGCATCACACTGGTATGGGAAGGATACACAAGGCTGCGTGCATCCTATCCATCCAGCAATACCCTTGGCCTTTCTTCCCCGTGGTGGGGCACCGTGTTGGATGCATAGCTTCTTTATACATGTCATAGACTACAGGGTTACACACCAGTGTCTTTTCTGCTCCAGGATTATCTCCAAATTATCAATGGTTTCTTTCACCATCCTGGACCATGTTTATTCTGCTCACCTAAGTCAATATATAGAATCCTAATAGTTTCAAAAGTTCTTCAAAAATCTCTCTTCAAAAGATGAGCCAATCAGTCAGTGTTCTAGCTGCAGATGGAAAACAATCAATAATGTTTTGTAATATGGATAATAGCTGTGCAAATTCAGGACTGAAATACCAGCAAAGGCCCAAGGCTAAAATCAATATGAATTAGGATTCTGTGTCCATTCATCACACAGGCTAATCAGTTGTTGGCTTTGAACAGAAGACTCATACCTTGATTAGAGCTGTCAGTGTGAAGGAGTAAATTAAAATCTGTTTGTGCTCCACTAGTGTGTTTGAATTTCAATGATCTGAAATCCTGGTATAGATGAACCCAGAAGTTTTCTCATATTCAAAAGGGGGGCTTTTAATAGCTTTTTTCCAGCTATGCAGTATTCTTTTTGATAATAGGGAGGTAAACAGAATCTTAATTCATTTCTTTATGGCTTAGTTTTTCTGCATCAGGAAGAAATAGTAGCCAGTGCTCAGTGTTTAATGAAAACATATGTATAATTCATCTATATTCAGCCATATACTTTACAAATGAATCCAAAAGATATCTCCCTTAATAAGCAAGGGAGAATTTATGAGCTTGTTCTTACCCACCTCACCACCATTATTTATCTCTTATTAATGGCCTCTCTACCCAGCATACTGTTCTTAGTCTATTAACTTTTCTTTTAATGGCATCTTTCAGATTTGGGGCAAGGCTTTGGGGTTTTCAGCCCATTTGTAATTTCTCCATTGATTATGAATACCCTGATTTATGTCATGGGGATATGATGGATCATTTTGAGTCTACATTTGGCTACCAATTGGATCCAAGGCATCTGAGTATGTCTTATGGAGTTAACAGCATCTATATAGATGAGCTGATTTTCATGATGTGCTAGAGATGTAAGGAGGAATTGAGAGTACGGTTCAAAACACTGCTAATTTGGGGGGTAGACATCCCTAGTGCTGCTTTCTACCTCTGTGGCATTAAGCCAGTTCCTTAAACTTTTGGGGTCCTTGTTTGTACATCTACTAAGAGAAAGATTATCAACCTTTTGAGGGTTTTAAGTGTTTGATGTGACAGTGGGTATAGAGGGACTTAACATGCTTCTCTGTACAGAGTACGTGGCCAATTAAACTTAGCTTCTACTGTAAGATCTGCTCCATACTTAACACCTTGACCTTGTACCCAAACATTCAATCAAGGGGAACTGCAAGGAACCAAAGCAGCTGTCTGAACAAGGGATCATATGAGATGTCAGAGTGAGTCCTGGAGATCCTGGATTTTGCATTTGAAACAAGGAGCCAGGAAATCTGAGTCATTACCCTACGTGACTTCACTTGTCTCTCAGACTGACAAAACTCAGGAGAGCTCCAGAGACACTTACACTGGCTTCCCAGTATTCATACTTTCCCTTTCCCTGGTGCTTTCCATACTGACAGAGTGTTAAATGGCTAAAAGGCATCCCACAGATTCTTCAGTAAAACTAATGGTTGACATTCGTGAGCATATACTCTGTTAGGCACAATCCTAGGTGTTTTTATATGAGCATCTCATTGATTCCTTATGATAATTTTTTAAGGGAGGGTATAATTCTTGCAGATGAAGGTATGAAGGTCCAGAAAGGGTATGTCATTGACTTGAATGGTTCCATACTGCCCCTGGTCACGTAGGCATAAAAGAGGAAGCTAGGACTCAAGTCAGCTGTGTACAGCATTCTAACTCAGTCACTCATTACTGACCTAGTCCCACAGCGCCCAAAGCCTCCAACTTCCCACCAGTTAGTTCTACCCACGAATGGAATACATTCATGTCTGATGCTGCAATTTCAATATTCCAAATAGTTCAACTTACATAGGTTGAAGGTGCCGAGGTGGTTACCACATCTGCATCCAGCTGAAAATGGTAGAGAAACCATACTTTGCTTTTCCAAGTTCCTCCATTTGTCACACTAGGGCTTCCCAAGAGGGAGGATTTATGAATGATGTTTGCATACATGAGCTAACATCCCTCAAGTGTAACTCCTGCTACCTAACTTTGACAGTGTGCTTTGGCACCCCTGCCTGGCATACAGGCAGTGGCTATTACCCTCTGATTACCCTTTGTTGAAGGTTCTAGTATCCTTAGCCTTGAAGAAAAAGCTGCTAGGAAAGAACGTCCTTTTTGCATAGTCTTGATGGTGATGGATTGCCAGAATGATGCTTTCTGTTCACCTATACTGAGTGGATTTTCCTCTCCTGCTGGAAGAAGTGATATAATTCTGCAAATGCACTAATGACACATAATTAACATCGCTGCAAGCCTCCTTCACATCTGGGAAATGGCTCCAGCTTCCATGATGATTCTCATATTTTATACAATTCTGTATGCAAATGGTTCCATACTGTCCCTGGTAGCAGTAACAGTTGGCTTCTAGGTGAATTTAATATCCTGGCTTGATACACCTGGCTTATAACATGTGAAGATATTAGCAATCAACACATAAGTTTCAATCATATCTTTGCTCACAGGAGGCAGATATTCCTGCTTGCATATTTAATTCAGTTTTGTTAAAACTTGAAGTCATCTTAAAGTAGCTTTGTCTGACAAAAATACTAACACCAGGAATTCATGAGCAATGGGATCCCAAGGTCAAGAAGAGTGAATGTGTAGTCACATCCAGCCTCGCTTGTCACTGCGGAGTGGGACTTTGGGAATCATTAAACAGGCTCTGCAAAAAGCAAAGGAGATAATGCTCTTTCCATTGAAGTGATTTTTCTTAATGCAAAATGCTTTTGGAGGTCCATATTTTGTAATTCCACCCATTTTCCATTTCAAATGTGTTCACCTAAGTCTTCAGACTTAAGTATGAAAGAAACACCATTTTTTATTTTCTTTATTTCAATTCAGTTTCATTCCAAGGCCCCAAATAGCTAGGTTGTTTTTTTTTAAATCTCTGTCATGAGATTTCCTTCTCCCTAGAAGTTATTTAGGAGTTTTTGAGACGGATAACAGAAGGGTCTTTCTGCTGTGACACACATGCTCTGAGGCCGGGTGGGTGCTCTTGTAATCTAAGCTGGGAGCTAATGAGCTGAGGGCTGCTGGCCCCTGACCAGGATCTAACTTTCCTGGGAATTCCTCCTTCATAAGACCAAAGTTCCCAATTTTTCTGGAGTGCTCATTCCTCATACTCAAGTGCATGGGGGGAGAAATCCCTACCTCTTTCTGCCAGTTCCCCATCCTGAGCCTGGTAAGTAGTCTGGTAAATATAGTTCATCTCTTTCACTCTATAGCTTGCTCCAGGCAAAAATTCACAAGATCTCTTTGGGATGGAAGACAAAATATACAGAGAAAAACACAAATTAATAATTCAAACAGTTATCTGCTACAGGTAGAAAAAAATAAAATCAAACCATTAATTTCCCTCTATACTTTCTCCTGCAGCAGTGAATACCGAGACTCTATGGTAATTGGCATAAGCTCACAGGGTTGCCTTCCATTTTTTAATTGGATCATTAGTGCTTCTTCAACCATCTTATCTCATGGGTATGCACCCTGCCTTTTATGGTTGGGGTGGGTTTTCTCTCTCTCTTTTAGATCTTAATTTTGCAAATAAGGACTGAGAAGTGGCATTAAGATCAGCCTCATTATCACGTTTCAGTTTAGCACTGTATTCCTCTCTCCATCTTTATTAGCAGCCTCTCTGATTTTTAAGCACATTTGCATAATTCCTACCATCCTGAGTTTATTTGGGAGGCCCTTTGATGAAGGCATTAAGAAGGTCTTCTCTACATCGAAGGGCTCTTCATTAAGACACAGTGAAACACAGCACCAGAGAACACAGACTCCACAGGCTGGCGAATTGCCTGAGTTGGATTCTGTTTAGCCACTTTCTGGTGAGCCGTGCAGCTTGTTTGGACCTCAATTTCTACATTTGTAAAAATGGGATCCTGACAGCAGCTATCAGATACCACGTACCTTATGGCCAATATGAATCAACCTATGAACATAACTCTGTCCTCTGTACACGACTTCCTATGCTCCTCTCGCCGAAGAATGACATACATACAGGACAGCACCTGCATCATAGGGTACATATAAGCAGTTGAAAAGACCTATCTGAGAAACCAGAATCAAGATCAACAAGCCCATCATTGCCGGACACCCTTTTCCTACCTCTGGGGAGGAGTCCCTCAGGAGAAGCACTGTCCCAAGAGTAGCGCTCTCCTGACTTCTAACAGCTATTTTTGATCTTTACGTAAGTGGAGTCAGACAGTGTACTGTACATTTCTCCATTCTCCGTATGAGTCAGTAGAAGGGATTCACATTTCATTGTTATGTAGTGCAAATTTCATTTTGGGGCTGGGCTACAACTTGTGTATCTATTCCACTTTTGCTGGACTTTTGGATTATTTCCAGTGTCTGGCTGTGAAGTAAAACAACACATCTATACTACATCTAAAGCATATTTTGGGGTAATTTGCATTTTTATAGGTACACGGTTCAGCATAAAGTTGCTGAGTCATCATATACAGATCTATTCAACTTGGGTAGATTGCCAAAGTATTTGCCTAAATGATAGTAATAATTTATACTCCCAGTAAGAGGAAAAGTTGCTTCTGGTTATTCATCCTCACCAATGCTTGGTCTTATCAACAATTTTTTTTAATTTTAAAAAGTATGTGGTATATAGTCATACCACATTGTGTTCTATCCACCAATTATCTGATATTTTATTTTCAACTTTTCACTGTGAAGTAATTTCAAAGTTATAGACAGGTTATAAGATTAGTACAAATTTGTATGCTCTGCATTTATATTCACCAACTATTAATGATTTTCCACATTAACTTTATTTTTTCTTTGCATATACAGGTATGTTGTCTTTAAAATATAAACTGTTTCTCTTTTTAATTAAAGTTTTTTTTTTTTTTTTACCTTTTGAGGCAAGGTTTTGCTTTGCAGTTCAGGATGGCCTTGAGCTCATCTTATAGCTCAGGCTTGTGCTGAACTCACAGTGATCCTCCTGCCTCAGCCTCCTGAGTGCCAGGATTACAATATACACTGTTTCTAATATCATGCTCCAAATAGCACTGAGTACTTTAGAATGTGCTTGACTATGAGCCCTTTCTTAAAGCACCATATAATAGTCAGAATCAGAAAATTCAATATTGATGAAACAATAATGTAACTATAGACCTTATTAAAGTGTTCCTAAATATTTCCATAGTGTCTTTTACACTATTTTCAGGGTCAGGATTCAATCCAGAGCATGCACTGCAGTTTGTTTTCAGGTCTCTGTACTGTCCTTTCTTTAATCTGGAGTAGTTCTCCAGTCTTGCTTTGTAAGTCAGGATAGCAACATGTTTTGAAGGGTGCAAGAACTTTTGAATTTTTGTTCATCAGATGTTTCCTGATTAGATTTGGATTACATGCTTTTTGCTGGACCAGTACACTAGGCATGTGATTTCTTCTTAGGGCATCCTCTTGTAATGACATGATTGATGCTAGTTTGCTAGAACAGTGCTGATGCTGATTTTGATCACTTGATTAAAGAGTGATGCACACCAGGTTTCTTCATTACCAAATAACTTTTATCCCTTTGTAATTAAATAATGTTAGGAGATATATTCTTAGGCTGTGTATACTGTATCTCATCATACTTTTTACTCATTTTAGTATTGGTTGGTGATTCTTGCCTGAATCCATTATTTCTCTGATGATTGCAAATGGTAGTTTTTTAATTCTGCAATTTCTTTTTCATTAATTAGCTTGCATTCTACAGTAAGAAAGTACTTTCCCTTCCCTCAATTCATTAATAAATCATCACAGTGAAGAACTAGGGGTATCAGATTAACAAAAGCAATGCTGTGATATATGGGGGGGTAATAGGTGTGGCAAAAGAAGGCATCTCAAAGAAGCAACATTGGAGACCTGAAAAGTCAGCTAAGCTAAACTACCAAAGGAGGACCAGAAAAAGCAAGGCAGTGGGGCAAGCAGGGGTAGAGTCTGGGAGGTGAGGGACACAAGTTCAGCACAGATGGGTACAGCAGGTTGAGGGGAGGCGGAGTGAGAAGATGGACCAGAAGCCCGGGAAATTGGGTTCCCTATATGGAGGCTGTTCTACAAGGCCTCCCCTGTCACGCTTACCCTGACTAAGGTTCCTGCCTCCTTCTTTCAGCTATTTATCTTTAACAAATAATACCCAGATGTAGTGGTTTAAAACAACGTTTTACCATTTTTAAGCTTCTTTGGATTAGGAATAGGGACAGTGTTCAGCCAGGAGGTTCGTCCACTCCACGTGCCTAGTATTGCTCACTTAGCTGTTTTCTTAGTGGGTTGGATTGGGATTGGAAGCCCAGGAAGCTTCCTTCCAATTTTGGGGGCCTGATATCTTCTTTATTGTCTCTACTTGTGCTGTCTCATGGATTTAAGCCAAGCGGGTCTTTATAGCGTGGTGTCTGCTTCTGAAAGAGAAAATGGAAACTGTGAGGATTCACAGGAGTTAGTTCTAGAATAGGCACAAGGTCGCTGCCATTGCCTCCTCTTGACAAGTTACTAGGCCAGCCCCAGATTTCACTGGAAGCAGTGGGTTTCGTCTCTTTACGGAGAGGGAAGAGATTATTGACAGCCGCTTTGGGGGCTACTTACCATGTTTCCTCTTCTAGCAAGTCTTCCCTCCCTTCTCCATGGCCCTTTTCTGCCAAATTTTAGCAATGATCGTGTTGAGGCCTTAAGCCTCATTTTATGTAATGCTTTATGTTACAGATGTTTCCAGGTTTTTCCAAGGGTCAGTATTTTAGTTTCCCCGATCCTCAAAGTAAGTCTTAACTTCCTTGATTGAGTTTGAAACTAATTTGGGTGATGATAACGATAATGGTAATAACAATAATAGTGATACATTTGTTAGATAATAACCACGTGGGGTGCTTTGCGTGATTTGCAGTTGCATCACTTTAAGATATAACCATCTCTATTTTTTAGAGAAAATCAAGGCCCAGAAAGGAAATATAAATTGCTTAAAGTTGTGCAACAAATTAGGAACTATCACCCAGGTTTGTGCGATTCTAAAAGTTTGTTGCAATCTCTCAAAAATAATAGCAAAAATAATCATTTATGGAGCACACACGGAGTGCTATCCCCCTTGATTAGCATTAGGGATCTGGAAATCAGTAAATTCCTGATCTTGGTTGAAAGAAGAAGAAATACTTGAAAACAAGCAATGGCAACACAATGTTTAAAGGTACAAATATTAAACCCTCACAGAGCCCTGAGACCCCAGACAAAAGGTCTCCAGTTTGCCAGATCTCCAGAGAAAGCAAAGAAGGACTTAACTGTGGCAGAGACATTTGAATGGCCAGTTGAAAGATAAATATGAATTTCCTGGGTAGAGTCAGGGGAGATGGATGGAAATGAACTTGAAGACCTATGTTAAGTTGTACTTGTGAGGGGAAGGAAAGGAAATGAGTGCAATAGAACTTCCACTGTAAATTTTCACCTGCCTTGTGCCATTGTATCTTAAAAGTGTCTCTGTAAACGATGTTATGTTCCCATCATTTGAGAGAGGGAACTGTGTTTCACAGAGATCAAATCACATAGCCGAGGCCATATTAGATATATGGATTTTATCTCTGAGATATCACAAAGCTAACAGAGGTTTTTTCAAACCAGGGAAGGCATGACTTGACCTGATGGAGAAGTAAGTGCTGGTGCCATATAAGGGTGGTCCCAAGGGGGCAGAGGCTAGCAGTGCAGACGCCAGGGTTAGAAGGCTGATCCCAAGACCATTTGATGATTACTGAGGACCTTGATGATTTCAATGGCAATGGAATGGAGCAGGGCCAACCCCAGGGTATAATTTATGGATTACAAATAATGGGAATAAAGAATGAGCAGCACACAGAAAGGAAGAGAAAAGAGTCAAGGACAACTCCGAGTCAAACTTCCAGTTTGAAACTTTCAGGCTGACACTTTTCACCCGTGGAGATAAGGAAACAGTGCAGCTCACCAGTTAGTAGATTGAGGGTTTGTCTCCTGTCTCCAACTCTACTCCTTACTTGCTTCACCTTTCTTCTCTCTGACTCTCCCTTCTCCCTAGATGGAGTGGGGATAGCAGGCTTACCTACTTCATTGGCTGCATTAAATGTGCTAACCCATGAAAGGTTCTGAGCACAGGGTTTGGCTCACAGTAATCAATGTTGACCCATATTTATTCGTTCAGTGAACATCTTTTGCACACCTTCCACAGGTCACAAACTCTCCTGGGTTCTGAGGATAAAGACCATAAATCATATAGTCAAAGTCCCTGTGCTCATGGAAGTTATATTCTTATTACAAGGTGTGATCCAAAGGTGTAGTGAATGTTTATCTTTAGTACAGCAAAAGACACATTGCCATTAATCACCCCCAAAATACTTCCCTCACTTTAAATACACTCATCCCATCATTCTTCCCACTTTCTCAAGAAGTCAGGAAGTCCTTTGTCATGAGTGTCTTCAGTTGCGTGGTCATGTATGTCATGGCTGCCTCAATGTCCAGAGTCAATTGAAAATGTTCACCTTTCATGGTCCTTTTGACTTTGGGGAAGAGTCAGAAGTTACATGGTGCCAGAACCAGTGAGTAAGTAGATCAGGACATGACATAATGTTTTTATGAACCTGCTTTTCCATTGGAAGGCACTTGGCAACAGCATCCTCCATATTTTTTATCACACTTCATAAAGACACTCGTGGAAAAGGACTTCTAGAACTACAGTAGGAGGTGGTAGGAATGATGGGGTAAATATGTTTGAAGCAAGGACTATTTTAAAAGTGATCAATGGCAATGTGTCTTTTACTGTTATAAATTTTGAAAATGCAAACATCCCTATAGTTTGATCACATCTTGCATTATTATATAACACATAGTAATTCAAAAGTCAATTGCAGAGAATGCTGCAATTTAATGAAGGAAATTAAAAGGGTGAAGAGACAACACATTGCTGTTCAGGGACACTTTAGACAGGAATAGTTCTCAGCTGAAAGTGATTTGCTTCACCCCAAGCCCAGGGGCAATGCTGAGGCCCTTTTTGTGCTCACAACTTAGAAAGACATATTACGGACATTTAGTGGGTAAACTACCTTACTCTGCATAGGACAGCACCCCCAGCACAGAAAGACCCAGCTCCAAAGGTCTACAGTGTTAACTTTGAGAACCCTTAGATGAGCCCATGAAAGAAAGTCTTTCTGAGAAGGATATTTTGGACTAGTGATCAAGGGTGAGAAGGAACCAGTAGCAAGAGGAGATGATTACACAGCCACTGTAAAGGCAAGGGGAGGGAAAGGACATCTTGTATTTAAGGATCAGAAAAGAGGCCAAGTACTTAGGAAGCTGTAAAGAAGAGATATGGCATAAGCAGAGATTAGAGAAGAAGTTAGCAACCAGCTCATATGTGTTCCTACAAGCCGCATATTGAGCTTGTTTATTCTAAGAGTCTTGGAGAGCCACAGAGTGCATTGAAACACAGACAACACCTGTTCAGGTGTTTTAAAACTTGACATTTTAAAAAGCCCATGTTGGCTGCTGAAGGGATTGGAGAGGGGCAAGGAAGTCCTCAGTAGGCTGAGGCAGTAACTCATGTGAGATGTGGAGACACCAGCAATACAGGTCTTTGCAGTGGGGGCGGAGAGAAGTGAACAGACGAGAGATAAGTTTGGAGTTAAGGCAGAGAGCGCTCAAAGACACCAGATCCTTAGGGCGCTGGAGAATGATAAACTGGAGGAGATTCTGCAGCTTTTGGCTGAAGGCACAGAGTGGGTGGTGGTAGTGCTTACTGAGTTGGAAAAACACCAGAAACAGCAGTCTGGGAGGTTGGTTTGGAATTAGTGCTGATTCTGTCAAAGTGAACGTGCAGGGGGAGGAGGTCGGGGCTGAGCGTGGGGGCTCATTTCCATTCTACCTGATGGTGTATTTTGTAATGAACTTCCTTCTTGCTGACATTTCCCTGCGTATCTTCCTGCCTGCAGATGTCTGAAGTCTCAAGGAAGCATTTTCTCACCATCACTGCCAAGCCCAACGCTGGGATATTTTTAAAGTGTCACATCCTCCGTGCCCCTCTTTTAATCTGGGCACACATCTGATGAAGTTTCCATGTGCAACCTCAGGAAAGCGAAGAATACCCTAAGGAATAGATCCCTGCCGGCAGAGTACCACAGTTGTCCTGCTTCTCTGCTTCTCTCTCTGCTCTTCTCCCTCCCTCCTTCTCTTCCTTTCTCATTTCCTATCTTCTCCCTTCTCTTCTCCCTTCCTTTTCTTCCTCTGCCCCTTTTTTCTTATTCCTGTCTTGCATCTGCCGAGAGCATGTCCATCCTCCAGTCCTTGTGAGCTTTGGGGGACAGGGACCGTGTGGTGGAGTGCCCTGAAGACGTGCTGTCCTCCAGAAGCCATGGACACCAACTGGCTGAAAGGCAGGATGGAGATTCGAGAGACTCAGGTCTTCAGCTTGGTCTGAGCACATGCTGGCTGTGTGACTTTGGAGTGACTCAGCTTCCTGTTCTTCCTGCAAAGCCTCGCTGCAATGATTTCTTTGTGAAAGCTGCATTATAATATGCCTAAGATTGGAAAGTGCAATGCATGTTGTACAAAAGCCATCACTTCCCACCCCCCCATCCATCCTGTCCTAGTGCTGACCCCTCTTATACATCATTCTGCCACCCTCCTGGCTGCTCTCTGGGGTTCCACTTCTGCCCACACCTCTCCCAATCTATTCTTTTTTATTTTAAACAGAAAAAAAATGAAATTTTAAAGCACAATAATAGAAGGGTGACAATGGTTAATACACTGTGTATTGTGATCTTTAAATTTGTTACTGAGAGTACAAGATATCAGCATTTAATTGTTCAAACAATATTAGCACAAACCTTTCTTTTCAATGAACCAAGAAAAATTAGTAGTATAACTATCTTAACTAATATATATGTATATATATATATATATATATATATATATATATATATATCTTTTTGCTTTTCTCTTCTTTCTTTTTGCCAGCCCCCCATCCCAGTTTCTCCTTCTTTTTGAAGTTTCTTCCCATTTTACAATATCTATTGTACACTTTGGATCTTATTTACTCTTTCAGATTCTCACATTACAGAGACAATACAGTGTTTACATATGTGTATTAGCTTTATTTCACTTATGAGTATGGTCTCAAGTTGCATTCTTTTACCTATGAAAGTCTCCAGTTTATCCTTCTTTATGGCTAAGTAGTACTCCATGGTATAAAAATACCACATTTTTTTATCCATTCCTCAGCTGATGGACATTTGGGTTATTTACAAGACCTAGCTTTTACAAATTCTGCTCCTGTTAACATGGGTTCACATATTTCCGTGGTATGTTTTTAATTCTTCTGGGAAGATACCCAGAAGGGAATACCTGGGACAAATGAGACCTCCAATCCTATTGTTTTGAGGAATCTCCACACTGATTTCCACAGTGTTTGCACCAGTCTACACTCCCACCAGTAGTGGAGAAGGATTCCTTTTTCCCCACAGCCCTGCCAGCATTTGTTATTGGTTGATTTTTTGACGATAGCCATTCTTTCTGGGATGAGATGGAATCTCAGTGTTGTTTTAATTTGCATCCCTCAATTGAGCAGTGATGTCAAACATTTTTTCATATATTTATTTGCTACTTGTAGTTCTTGATCTAAGAAGTGTGTATTCATCTCAGATGCCCAATTTTGGATTGGGTCTTTAATTTGGGAAGTCTGATTTTTTTGAGTTCTTTGTATGTTCTCAATAGTAATGTTTTGTTTAAGGAACAGCTGGCAAACATTTTCTCCCACATTGTGGGTTGCCTCTTCACTCTGTTGGTGTTTTTTCTTGCTGGCAAAAGCTTTTAAATAAGATGAGATCTCAGTTGTTGCTTCTTTGTGATAGTTCCTATGCAATCAGGGTTTTATTCATGAAGTCTTTGCCTACACCAATGTCTTCAAGAGTTTTACCCACTCTATCTTCCAGCAGATTTAATGTGTCTGTTTTAATATTTAGATCTTTGATCCATTTTAGTGCATGATGAAAGATGGGTCCAATTTTAATCTTCAGTATGTGTAGAGCCAGTTTTTCTGGCACCATCTTTCAAAGAGGCTGTCTTTCTCCCAGTGAATATGTTTGGCACCTTTGTCAAAGATAAGCTGGCTAAGTATATCTGGGGTTGTTTCTGCATCTTGTAATCTGATACATTGCTCTTCAGGTCTTTTTCATTGCCAGTACCATGATGTTTTTATCACCATAGCTTTGCAGTATAATTTCAAGTCAGAGATTGTGATGCCCCCTGCCTTGCCTTTGTTGCCCAGACTTGCCTTTGCTATTCCAGGTCTCTTCTGGTTCCAAATGAATTTTAGGATTGTTTTCTGTAGTTCTGTGAGATATGCTATTGTAATTTTTTATCAGAATTGCATTAAATCTGTATAGTAGTTTGGGAAGTATAGCCATTTTCACTATATTGGGTTTTCCTACACAAAAGCAAGGGCTATCTTTCTATTTTCTGATATCCACTTCAATCTCCTTTTCCAGAGTACTGTGGTTTTCAATGTAAGGTGTTTTATATCCTTTGTTAGATTGATTCCTAGGTTTTTCCTTTTTTTTTTGGATGCTATTGTCCCAATCTCTACTTAACACAACTATAATGATGGTATAAAAATATAACTCTGGTCCAAACCTCTCTGCAGCCTCACCTCTCACACACAGTGAAATGCAGACTCCTCTGTACACCAGTCCTACATTTCCAGTCTCTGTTCTCACCTTGATTGCTCCACATCAGCCTCTCGGTCTTTCTCATATTCCTGGAACACACTAGGTAAAACTCTGCCCCAGGGCCTTTGCACTTTCTGTTTCTTTAGTCTGAAAGCCTTTCTCTGGTACTCACACAGTTCCTCCTGCATCATTGCCTGATCCTTGTTCCAGTCCCTCCTACTGAGGGAGGCTTTCCCTAATCACCCTGGCACAGATTGCCACCTCCCTTTTAGCCTCGCCCATCTCTCCCATCCTGTTACTAACATGTCTTATACACCAAATATTTCCCTTATTCCTCCTGTGTATCATCTGTCTTTATTGGGTGGGCAATCTCAGGTAAGGTGGGGAAATTTTTTCCCATTTCACTCTTCACTATGTCCTCAGCACCAAGAATGATGCCTGGCACATATCAGACTTGAAAGTGATCTGCTTTCCTAGGTTCCTCCCAGGCAAAGCAGAGAAGCCAAAGGAATATGAGCAACATCCTGTGGAAAGCACAGATTCTCATACAGAGTCCAAGGAAGCCACCAGAAGGGGCTGTTGGTGGACAGCAGTAAGCTTGCTCTCTGCCACCCCTAGCACATTTCAGGTGATTTTAGTATCTCTGGTCTTTGGCCTCAGGGCTTTTCAGGTTGCTTGCAGAGTGTCCTGGCTACTGCAGGAGGCATGGCAACTTCCATAGGCAATGGGAGTGGGTGATAATCCCCTAGGCCCTCCCCCTTGCCATGATGAGTCCAGGCATGGGATACTGGGTCTGCACTGAGCTCTATGTGCGCTCTTGTGCTGCCTTCAGTGTCCATTTTGCATCCTCCTTTTCTTATTCCTGGCTGCTAGGCTGTCTCCCTAACATTACCTGCATCTCTGTCCAGGTCTCAGACTGCTTCCAGGGGAGCCCAACCTAGGAAGGTGTCTGCAAAGGGGTCTTTGGAGTTAAAAGCAGATCCAACCATGTCCAAAGGTCGAAATCCTGCTAATTTGCCCTTGTTGCCACAAGCACATGGCCCTTACCTACCTCAAATTTCCCCGGCAAGTGGAGACATCAAGACACACATTCCCCTCTTGCTGGGAGGAGGAAGGATGCTTGCAATGGTGGACCCCAGAGCAGGCTGTTAATAAGTGGAAGCTGATGTATGGTGTGGCTAAATATATTCTTACTACTCAGATTTGTCATTCAAGGCAGGACCTGAGGACAAGGGAGGGACAGAAAGGAGGCAGGTCTTCAGTGAGACTGAGAGACCCCTGGATTCTTCAAGTCTCTAAGCTGCCATGGTACAGAGTCCCTGTTTCATGCTGTCCTCATTAATCCTTCAGTATCTGCGCCTCAGACACCTTCCCTCTACCTGGTATATTAATACAGCTTGTATTCATAACCCATGCGTACACAGAGCTTTTGATGTGGCACAGGCATAACTTCTTTACATAATTTTGTTCTTTTTCCCTGTTTCACAGATGAAGAAAGTGAAGCTCAGAGAGGTTGGCTACTTTTCCCAATGTCACAGAGCTAGGAAAGAACTAAGCTGGATTTAGATTTAGGTGTTTGTAGGCCCCCACTCACAACTTCTGTACTCTACTGCCTCTTTGAACAAGATTGGCAGAGCCTAAGAAGTAACTAGGCTGCCATCGCAGCCGTGGAAAAGAAGCATAACAGACTCTTTATTTGGTAACTTAATCAGTGTTGCACTTAACATAAAGCAGTGAGGGGTCCCAAGGCCCCAATCTCCTCTTCTCTCTGCAAATTCCAGAGGCCACTTTCTAATGAAGTAGGGTGGCCATAATCTCCACCTCTGCTCAAATATCCTGACTTCCGGTGTCTTCCGGTGGACAGCTAAGGCTCCCCAGAAGAGCTCAATGATGATCTTCCTGTGGGGAAGAACAGTGTGTGTGTGTTTTTTTAATTTTATGTTAAAGAGAATAAAAAGACAATAACAAAATAACAATAACCAAGACAAAAAGAAAACGACAGAAAAACAATAAAAATGATACAGGGTTTCAAAAAATGATAAGAATTAACAGTGGTTGTTATTGTTACCTTCAACAAAATTTCTCAGATTACCTGATGTAAGAATGCAAGATTGATCAAACCATTAATCATATTTTCTCCCTAGTGTAAGAACCTGAAAGAGTAAATCAAATCCAAAAGGTACAATAGATATTGTGAAAGAGCAAGAAACTGCTCAAAGGGAAGCAACAACAGGAATGAGGGAAAGGAGAAAAGAAAGAAGGGAAAAGACAGACAGACAGACAGATAGATAGATAGATACATGATATATAGATGGGATAATTGTACTGCTGATGTCTATTGATGTACTGAAAGGAACAGTTAATGCTTAAATTTTTTTAACCAATTTTGCATGCTTATATCTGTCCATCTGAGCAACTAATTTGAAGACAACAGTATGCAGTACAACAACTGAATCCTTACCATCGTGTTTAGAACAGTGTATTTTACAGAAGCAGAACGACATGGAATCATGCAGTTTAAATTATCAGGCTGCTGTCCTCCCACGGTCAGGCAGGTGTAGAGGGGGAGAGAGCTCCAGGTGGAGCAGGCTGACCGGGAGCCACTGCAGAGGTCTCTTCTTGTCAGCGTGGACTTACATCGTAAATGTGAAGTGGAAAATGGGAATTTGAAAATTACAGGCAAAGAATGGCAATTAGTTTAAATAAGCAAAGAAGATTGGTTTGAAAAACCCAACATTTTGCTAAGTCAGTCAGTGCTGGGGAATAATTTTACCGGGAAGTAAAAATAAATTCTAGTTTGTGCATTAGGGAATGTGTTATGTCTTTTCTCCGGCATAATCCTCTGTAGTGTAATTATTGAGAACATTGATCTTGACTTCAGACAAACGAGACTATAAATTTTCACTTTATTCCCTAAGCTTGGACAGTTACTTAATCTCTCAGAATCTCAATTTTCTCAACTGTAAGAGGAAGACAATAATAGTTTCAGACTCAAATGATCAAGTAGGGATTAATTAAGATAACGTAAATAAGCATTTTATACATGAATTGATAAATATTATGAGTAATTATTACAAACATGCATATGTGCATGACCTCTTTTTCCAACTTTATTAAAGTTCAATTAAAAAATAAGAATTGTATATATTTATGATGCCCCTTTGGTTTGATATATGTAATTGTGAAATAATTACTGCAATAAAGCTCATTAACTTCTCCTTCACCTCTCACATTTTTTGTGACAAGAATGCAGAAAGTGCACTTTCTTGGCAATTTTCAAGTATATAATATATGATTGTTAACTATAGTTATTGTGCTGTATGCTAGATCTTTAGAACTTATCCAGTCTAACCAAAACATTTTTATATTTTATAAAAGTTTGGTAACTAAATTTACTTAACTGGTATGCAAATATATTAAAAAGGTAATGTGAGTTTTCAATATGAGTGTACATTGTATGATGTTTAAGTAAATTTAGCGTTGATCTCCTCAAACATCTACCATTTCTTTACAGTAAAAAACCCTCTTAAAATCCTTTCTTCTAGCTTTCTGAGATGTATAGCACAAGCTTGTTACCTCGAGACGCCCCACCGTACAACAGCTCACTGTGCTTCTTGCTCCTGTCTAGTGTACATTGGTACCCATCAACCAGCCTCTCCCCAGTTCTCCCTCCTCCTGTTCTCCCATCCACTGGTAACCACCAGTCCACTCTTGTCTTCTATAAGATCAGCTTTTTTATATTCCACATGAGTGAGAGCATGTGACACATGTCTTTCTATGCCTTATTTCACTTACATTAAGGGCCTACAGGTTTATCCATGTTGTTACACATAACAGGACATTTCTTTTTAGTGACTAAGTAGTATTTCATTGTGTATTACACTTTCCTGGTCCATTTGTCCATCAGCGGACACATATGTTGATTCTGTATCTTAACTCTTGTTAATGATTCCTCTATGAACATGCAAGTATGAGACCCTCTTCAATTTCATTTCCTCTGGACATATACTACTCAGAGCTGAGATTAAGTTTTTAGGAATCCCTATACCATTTTCCATAACAACTATACCAATCTGCATTTCCACCAACACTATACAAGAGTTTCCCTTTCTCAACACCCTTATCAGTTTTTCATATTTTTTGTCCTCTTGATAACAGTTATTCTGAAAGGTATGAAGTGGTGCATCTTATTGTGGTTTTGATTTGTGTCTCCTGGATGAAGATGATGTCAAACATTTGTTTCATTTACCTGCTGGCTGATTGCATGTCTTCCCTAGACAAGTATTTCCTCAGGTCATTTGCCTATTTTTAATTGGGTGGTTTTCTTGATGCTGAGTTATTTGAATTGTTTATATACCTTGCATATCAACTCCTTATCAGTTGTATAGTTTGCAAATATTTTCTCCCATTCTGAAGGCCATGTCTTTGTGCTGCTGATTATTTCCTTTGCTGTGTCTGAGCTTTTTAGATGGTTGCAATTTCATTTGTTTATTTTTGCTTCTGCTGCGCGTTTCTTGGAGTTATAGCCCAGAAATCGTTGCCTAGGCCAGTGTCCAGAAGATTCCCCCTGTGTTTCCTAGTGTCTCGGGTGTTATGTTTCTATTATTCACTTTGATTTTTGTATACAGTATGAGATCAGGACCTAATTTCTGTCTTCTGTAGGTGGGTGTCCGGTTTTTGTAACATAATTGAAGAGACTATCTTTTTCCTATTGTGTATTCTTGTCACCTTTGTTGAAGATCTGTTGACCATAAATGCATAGTTTTATTCCTAGGGTCTCTATCTGCTTCCATTGGTCTATCAGCTTGTTTTTATACAAGTACCATAGTGATTTGGTTACTGCACCTTTGTGACATATTTTGAAATCACATAGTGTGGTGGTGCAGTTCTGTTCTTTTTGCTCAAGATTGCACTGACTACTTGGTACCTTTTAAGTTTTAGAGTTGTTTTCAATTTCTGGGGAAAATGCAATTGGAATTTAGATAGAGATTAAATGTATAGATTGGTTTGAGTAGCATGAACATTTTTACAGTATCAATTCTTCTGATCTATAAATACAGGAAGTCTTTCCTTTTATTTGGGTCTCACTAACTTTTTAAATGAAGGCTTTGCATTTTTCAGTCTACATGTCTTTCAGCTCCTTTGCTAAATTTGTTACCACATATTACACTATTTGGTTGTTGTTACATGTGGGATTGTTTTCCTGATTTATTTTTCAGATAGGCCATTGTGTTTCTACTGCTAATATCTGAATGTTGATATTGTATTTTGCAACTCTACTGAACTCATTTATTAGTTCCTATAATTTTTTGTAGACTCTTTAGAGTTTTCTATATATAAGAGCATGCCATTGAATTAGAGGCAATTTTGTCTCTTCCTTCCCAATTCAGATGGTGTTATGGCTTGTGTCTAGAGACCGCCCCTGCCAAGCCTTGCGTGGTTCTAGGTGGGGCTTTTCAAAAGTAGCTGGGGCTAAGGTGTGTGGTGCCAGGATTAAGGATGTGATGTGGGGATTCATGGTGTAACGCTAGGATTAAGGGTGTTCCACCCTGGGTTTGAGTGCTACTCATCCTAAAGGCAGGTAGCCTGCATCAATTATAAAAGCCAGAAAGAGAGTTTTCTGTTGTTGCTTGTTACTTCACTGCTTTGCTGGCGTCCTGCCTTCTGCCTGCCATGAACTGTTTCTCCTGTGTTGTCCCTCAGCCATGACAGCCTGCTCTGGAGCCTGCCAAACACGGACTGAAACTATAAACTGTGAACTAAAGTAAACCTTTTCTCCTCTAACTTTGCGTGTCAGGTATTTCGTTTCAGCAACAAGAATAGTAACTAAGACAGATGGCTTTTCTGTGTTTTTCTTGCCTATTGCTTTGGCTAGAGCTTTCTATACTACACTGACCAGAAGTGGCAGGAATAGGCAGCCTTGTTTTATTCCTGACCTTAGAAGATAACCTTTCATTTTCCAGTATGATGTTGGCTGTGGTCTTGTGATATATGTCCTTTGTGTTGGGATACATTCCTTCTGTCCCTGCTTTGTTGAGATTATTTTAAAATCACGAGATGATGCTAATTTTTCAATGCTGTTTTGCATATACTGGGAAAATTGTATGAATTTTATCCTTCATTCTATTAATGTGCTATATCATGTGTAAAATACAGTTAGAGGCAGGAAAGAGCAAAAAAAAAAATGAGAGGGGGAGAAGTTAACATGAGAACAGAAGCACAGAGAAGAAAGAACAGAGGACAAGCACAGTGCAGAGACCCTGTGGGAGCACTATGCTTTTGGGTGGCCCTGGACCACCAAGGGCCAATCAGAGAAGGACACAGTGAGAATTCTGCTTAGTCCAGAGCCTAAGGGGCCAGGGGTAAGCTAAGGATACCTCTTTTCTTTGTAAAATGCTCAGCCCACTTTTTTCTTATCCTACACCGCTCCTGCTCTGATCTCTCTTTCCTCCTTCTGTTTGTACCTTTCTCTCCTGTTCTCTTCCTTAATCTTTTTGAGTTCTCCTGCAATTTTCTCCTTTTTCCGTCACTTCCTTTTGTTTTTTCTCCAAGTGTTCCTCTACATCATGTCTGTCCCTCTCTCCTGCAACTGTCTCCCATCTGCTTCTTCCTCGACTTTTCCATCTTTCTCTCCATCTCACTCACCCTTCTTTCCTGTCTGTACCTCCCTTTCCCCTCCACTCTGTCCGGCTTTTGCATTCTTTCTTTTCGTCTCTTGCTCTCAAGTGTGTCTACTTTGGTTCCCTTTCTCTCTTTGACAATGTGTTTGGCTCGTCACTGCATCATTTTCTCCAGAAGGTGGGCTTCCCTGATGTTTGTAAGCATATTTTAAACACTTTATAAGGTTTGATTTAGAGGAAAATCTGATTTCCAGAGTGTGTGAATTGGTATCTCAGGGGACTTGTAGTTTAATTATGTTCTGGAAAGTTAGTGACATGGCTTTGCCTCTGGGATCTGTGAGAGTTACGGCCCTGTGGGCTTCAGCAGCTTCTTTCTGGGTTGTGAGTGTTTGTAGGGGCACAAAAGTCTCCAGGCTCTTTGCCTCATAGTAGGGCATCAACTGGGTTATTTGCCCCCTAGCTTTAACATGCATATCAGTCACTCAGTGATCTGACTGGACTGTGAGTCCTGACTCAGTGGGTCTGAGATGAGGTCTGGTGTTTTGCACTGTAATAAGTTTCTAGGTGATGTTAGTGTAGCGCGTCTACTATGCTTTGGGTTTAGTGTATGCCCCTCAAAGGTTCACGTGTTGGAAACTTGGTTCTTAGTGTGGGGATATCGTGAGGTGGAGGCTAGTGGAGAATTGGTAGGACACTTGGGGGCACTGCCTTGCCAAGGATTAATGTGGTTCTCTTGGGATCCTGGTTAGTTCCTGAGAGATTAGGTTGTATAAAAAGAATGAGTCTGTCCTCCAAATCTCTCTGGTTTCCTGTCTCTTCCTGCAATTGCTCTTACATGTGTTCTCACTATTGTGACACCATCTGCCATGAGGTCCTAGCAAGGGCTGAACAAATGCCAGCCTATGCTTTTGAGTTCCTAAACTTTAAACTAAATATATCTCCTTTCTCTGCAAAGTACCAAGCCTTGGGAATTTTGTCCTAGAAACATTAAATGAACTAAGACAAGATCCATGGACCACACTTTAAATATTTAAGGTATAGTACATGTTATCATTTAGAATACCACTTCTGCTTTGAAACTTTCTAATTCCTACTTAGCAAATGGAGTGCTTCTGCTCTGTACTACCATCAAACCCACAAAAACATTCTGCAGTGTTTCTAACAAGGTTCTTCCCATTTTAGAGTTCAACAACCTCTATGCTTATCTCTCCTCCACTGAACAGAGTCTTACTCTACAGTTTACCTTGGGAGAATGAAAAACAGCATAACATATTCCAGGCCAATACATTTAAGATGTTTTCTCAAAATACACTAAATGGTTAATTTTTAGAAATTTACAGGAAAAGGCACAATGCCATCAATCCTCCCCCCAGTAGGGAGGAGGTAGCTGGGGGAGCTATCCTAACTTTCAGTGCACTTTACCCACCATCCTTCCCACTTTCTGAAGCAGTTCTGGAAGTCCTCTTTTGTGAGTGTCTTTAGGTGCACTGTCATGGCTGCCTCAGTGTCCTGAGTCAATTCAAAATATTTACCTTCATGGTCATTTTTCCTCTGGGGAAGAGCCAGAAGGTGCAGTTACTGGATCTGGTGAATAAATTGGATGAAGATATGCAGTAATGTTTTGGTGAACCTTCCTTTCTGCTGGGCTGCACTTGGCAGCAGCCTTTACCATATTTTTGACCACATCTCATAAAGACATTAAAAAAGAGGACTTCGACAAAACTCCCTCTGAAAGTGGCAGGAATAATGGGATAAGTGTGTTAAGGCAAGGGGGCATTTTGAGGGAGATAATGGCAATGTGTTTTTACTGCAATAATGTTTTAAAAATTGAAACATTCACTGTGCTAAGCCCATTATGATGCACAATGTGGTAATTGTGTCCTTCTTCAGTTTAGCATCACACGATGCTGTAAAAATCAGCAGTCTTAGTCACACTATCTAAAGCTCAGAAGCAACTGGAGTATCCACTGGCAGATGAGGGAATAAGCACCATAGGGCTGCTATGGTTTGGGTCTTAAATGCCTCCCAAATATTCATGCATTGAAGGCCTGGCCCCCAGATGGTAGCGTCCTTGAGAAGTTTGTAGAAATATTAGGAGGTTAGGTCTGCTTGGAGGAAGTAGGTCACTGGGGTCCTACCCTTGAAGTGTACATTGTGGTCTGTCCTCTTCTCTCTCTTTTTGTTTCCTGGCCATCATGAAGTGAGTAGGTTTCTCCACCACGTGATATTTTCTGGCTTATCACAGGTCCAAACTGATGAGAACAAGAAGTAATGCACTAAAACCTCTGAAAGCATGAGTGAAAATAAACCTTCACATTTCAAAATTTCTTGTCTCAGGTATTTTGTAACTGTAATGCAAAGGTAGTGCACAGTCTGTTCATACAATGGAATATTATTCTGCCCTGAAAAGGAAGGAAATCCCAATGCCTGCCTCAACACAAATGAATGTGTGGCTTTCTGCTGTGGCCTCCACCTCTAGAACTCAAGACTAAAACTACTTCTCTTAATTTAAGTGGTAGGAATTTTCTCTGTATCTTCTCTATCTTACAGCTTGCAGTGTTTCTATAATCAGTCCTTCAAGGGTTGGTCTAGAGTTGTTTTAGAATTTGGAAACTTACCTTTCTTTCTCACTAAGGCCTGGATTAAGACTTGTCTTGCTCTGGGGCTTATGAGCCTATTTTTGGAGTCAAAAGTTGCCCCTTCTCTTTGAGTTTCTCTTATAACCAGCTCAGTGCTTCCCAAGGCAATGGATATGGCAAAGAAGAGGAGCTTTTGGACATTTAGAGAACAATTCCCTTTGAACAACTGTAATGATACCTGGTGCAGCACCAGAATAGAGTAGCTAGTCAATAAATATGATCTCTTTTGATCTCTGCATAGTGTTACCAGAGAGCTTCAACATCTACAAGCTTTGATCAAATATGAAACCACCCAACCCGAATGAGATGCCCTGAAGAATCATTCTCTGCAGCTGGAACAATTCCATCTTTCAGACTGCTGTCTGGATCTGAAAGGAGCCTATGACCATGAGGTTATCCCAGTGTGGCCAAGCTGCCATGGAACTCCAGGGCAGCCCAGGCCACAGCCACACTGTCTCCTTTATTTGACATTCAGCTACTCATTTGGGAGTAGCCTCTTTCACTTACTGTCACTGCAGCCAGTCTACAGCATTTGTGTCTTTTTGACATTAATAGCTCTTTAGATTTCTGATTCTCACTCCTGCTTCCTGGAGGCAGAACCAGCAGGCATGCTGCATTGTTTATTGATTCTCCAGCTGGGACTTCCAAAGGATGCTGAGAGGCCGCTTCCATGTCTGCTGCCTCCTAATCCTCTGCTGTGTTCTGGAATTCACCTTACATCTCATGAATGGACAGGTGGCAGCGTTTCTCTGGCCACAGGTGTTCCCCACTGTGGCTGGCCCTTGCTATCAACAGATCTGTTTGGAGATGGCTGGCCAAGCTGTGGGTGCGAAGCCTCCCCCCAGACTTGGCTCTGGAAGCTCAAACTCAGAACTCCGAGCTGAAACATCTGAGGCTCCTCCAGGAAGCAGGTTGTACCAATCTTTCTTCTCTATCTCTCAGCTCATGCATATTCATAAATAGAACTCCAGGCTGAAGATAATAATTCATGCAGGAAGCACCATTCTGAACATTATTATCTGGGAGTGACAAATGGATTTCTAATTTAACATGTGTATTGCACAAATAGATCACAAGAACTTTAAAGTCAGAGGCATCCTTTGGAGTCATGCAAACTTCTGTTGTAATGCAGCATAAAGTGACAGAGAGGGGAGGATGTCTCCCACTGGTGGGCCGTGCAGGGCGGTTCCCTTCAAAGCAGGGGAGAAATGAAAGGCGGTGAGATTTCAAACACGGCTTGAGTTTACAGCAGAAGCCAGTAATAATGACCAGGAATAAAAGAACAATCCAGAAACAAAGAGCCAACCAGTAGCACAAGCAACACCATGGTTTCTAATTATTATTTGAGGGTGAACAGAATATCTCCACCCCTATCCCTGCTGACAACAAAAATGGAATGGAGGCCAGTTGGGTTCCCTGGTTGCTCAGTAAGAATCAGAGGGCACTAGCTGCAAGCCGAGGCTGCAGAGGGAGGGGTGGTATTGATTTGAGATGCATTTTAAGATCAGTTTCATGCTGGAACGCTAATTTATAGCATAGTAATGTGATAGCTACACCACCAGTCTGCCTGCAAAGACTGGCCACTTCCAGCGTGTCAAAGTCACAGTCAAGCCTAAAATGGCTACTGTCAAGGAGTGGCAGCTCTTTTAATACTAGGTCTTACGCCATTTCTTAAAGTTCTACATTCCTGTCATCGCTGTCCTTCACTGCCCCAGTCCCTTTTTCTTTCTGAATGGCAGCATAAACTGGACTTTCGACTCCCCTACCTACCGCAGCTTTCCTCCAGAGCCCGTGGAATCACCCTCTTTCAGAGCCTGGACACCTATGTGCTTTGGGTGAGTCTTTTATTGCACTTACACACATGCTCCTCAATTTATGAGAAGGATGTGGCCCTATAAGCCTGCTGTAAGCTAAAGACATGTAAATAGAAAACATAATTCACCTGACCTGCTGAACATCCTAGCTTAGCATGTAGGGCACTGTAAAGCCTCAGTTGTTGGTCCTCAAGATCTTGTGGTAGACTGGGAGCTGCAACTCACTGCCTTTGCCCAATGTGGACAGAGAATATCCAAATCCCACATGTGCAGTAGGATACCTGCTATTGACTTTGCACTATTGTAAAGTAGAAAAATTGTAAATGGAACTGTCTAAGTCCAAGGTGCTTTTGAGTGTCCACTAGGTACCAGGTAATGTAATAAACCATACTATCTTTAAGATCTTATTAAATTCTCAGGACGAATGGCAAAAGTGCTTAATGTTATCAATTTACTGACAGTGAAACTGACCCTCTGAGAGGTTAGGTCACTTAGTCTGAGGTGGACAGAGGCAGGAGGGGTGGGAACTAGGTTTGTTTGCTCTTACTGTCTTCACTACTGCACTGTATAGAATTATTTATTTATTGGCATCTGGAATTGAACTCAGGACCTTGTGCTTGCCTGGCAGATACTTATGCCACAGAACTATATCCCTGACTCTTGTATAGATTTAAAGTTGGGAATGCTAATTTTCCCAGAAGATT